>LYUA01000241.1:80266-91692 GCA_002093875.1 Calopteryx splendens | reverse complement strand
ACAGATAACCTTTACTACTTTTTTCTGTAAGGAGAAAGCTTTTGAGGAGTAACTGTCATTCCCCGAGAATATAACTGCATAAGTTAAGTGAGAGTTCATTTTGGCCAAATAGATAAGTTTAAGTGTTTCAACAGAGACAACATTTAAAAGTTTGTGCGGGATGAAGATACCTGTAGCCATCTTCCCCAGTATGGAGTCAATGTGAGTTGTCCAGTCAAGGTTCTCATTTGAGTACAGGCCAAGGAATTTAATGTGCGAGGAGGGCCTTGCTGCATTATTGTTTAGTTCAATGAGTGGGCTGGAGGATGGAGGGGCTATTTTGGTGTGGAATTGTAAGTATACAGTTTTTTCCAAGTTTATTGATAGGGAATTTGCGGAACACCATCGAGACATGTCAACAATGGAGTTATTTACACAGTTTATTACTTCAGCTAAGTTTCCTGACGTCCAAAAACATGAAATGTGGAGGAAATTTCAGATAAATGTGAAATGGTTCACAACAAGTGATATTGAGTTGCATCATGAATACCTAATGCCATGAACATGCAACCAAAGAAAGTAAATAGGCCAGATTATTTTTTTATTAGGCAAATATGTAGGATTCATACTAAATTTTAGATTCAAGATCTCATATAATGCTCTTTATAAGATATTTACCTACTGCATTTACACACTAAGTTCACTTAATTTAGTCACCCCTGTCACTTAGTAGTTGCTAGTGTATTAACTTATTAAGTTTTATAATTCTTGTTGAAGCTGAAAGAAGGATGATAGACTTGTATTTTTGATGCATTGAAAACATAGTAAATGGAAAATAATTTCAAGTTCTGATTGTTCTTCTTCAAAGTTTGAAAACTTCTCAGTATTATTACACACAAGGCTGTTAGAAGTTAAACTAAGAATGTTTCTTATCAAGCCTATTTATATTTTCTTGAAGCTTCAACAGAAAAGAGTCAACTTTGGTTTAACAATTAATAGGTATGAATGTAGTTTATTATTAGAAAGCTAAATAAATATCATACAATTGTGCAAGCTTGGCTTAAGAGTCATATGCTATTACCATTGATCTGGGGAATAAGTGGCTACTTCCTGAAAGTCAGGACTTATTCCCCAGACATACCCTGAGGGTCAACAGTGCTCATTTCCACAGACAGTTCGGGAAGCATCCTCCTCGAGGACTACACCTACCAAGGGATTGGCGGGAGCATGTTGGGGCTGGGGAGGCACCACAGGAGGGGGGACAGCCTCGGCAGCAGTGGTGTCGGCTGGGGGGACCTCGATGGGTCGGACGGGGGTTCGGGGACAGGCAGTCGGAGGCAACAGCAGCGGAGGAGGGGTGGGTCGCTTTCGGGCAGGTCCTCCTCCTCAGCCGCGGGGACCCCCTCCTCACTCTTTGCACTCCCACCCAGCCTCCCCCCTCACTGAACCATTGGGGACAGATATAGCAGGGGAGGAGGACCAGAGTCCCCAGGTGGTGGCCGTCGTCTCGGTGGCCAGTCAAACGCCTAGGCAGTCCCGCCCTCTGGGGGTGATGGCAGGGCGTTCCGGCGAGGAGCAGCTTCCGCCGCGTGTGCTGCCCAGGGCACCTGCTGCAGGATTGGCGATGACCAATGGAGCTGCCAATGGCAGCGAGAAGGGGCGGGCAGGTCGAGGGAATGGCAAGGAGGAGCGGAGTGGGGGGGAGGAGGAAGAGGAGGGGGAAACGGAGGAGGGGGAGGGGTCGGAGGAGGAAGAGACAGAGGAAGGTGAGGACGAGGAGGAGGAAGAGGAGGAGGAAGACATGCAGTCAGCCAAGGCAGAGAAGAAGATGCCAGTTGATGGCACCCCAACCAGTGGGACCACCACAAGTGAATCCAAGCCCCTTGTGCCAACAACCACTTAAGGTGGTGCTGATGATGCAAGGCAAACTGAAGAGCATGAAGAAAATGATTTAATGTGCTTGTATATCTGAGAAATACCAAAAGTTGCAATAACAGATGCAATGGATCCTTGGATATATTGTCAATGTACTCTATGTTCCTACACTTATGGAATGGTATCATGATTTTTACCATTGGCCATTCTCAATTAATTTCCTTATGGTTTCACCTGAAATAGTGCTACAAGGGCTGAAGCCATCGTTGAGAGGTTTTATTCAATTATGATGGCTCAAGTAAGGGATCACAGGACATTGGCAAAGAATGTCTCTCAAAATACTGTTATCTTTATCGATATAAAATGATATTCCTTAAGATAAGGTGTTGAAAATTTAAACCTGTGTTAATATAACTTATCTAGGGAAAATATTTAAGGCAGAAAATGCTTCTTTCAGAAGATTGATGATACATAGCTGTAGTGAGAGTGATAGTATATATCTTCAAGGGATTTTTGGAAAATTACTTTAAATCAGAATGTTAAAATCGAAAAGAAAGACAAATGATAGTATTCAGAGCCGGAAAGTGCTAACTGTAGCACATGTTTTGCCTGATTGATTAGTATCTAGAAACTTCAGTAAAAAATTAACTGCCTCTTGAATTTTTGGACTTACCATGAAATTGAATACATAAAAAAACAACTATTCATAACAGTCAGAGCATGGAGTTTTCGCGTAATTTTTATGCTAAAAAATTGGTTCAATTGATGACTATTATTTTCATGGAAAGAATCTCTATAAAATTCAAATTATTTCTTAATTTAATTAGAAAAGGATCCACGCAATGAGGCCATTATGAAATTAATTAACTATCTCCAAAGCCCTTTGCCAACTGTTACTGAAAGAAACCATTGAGAAATTTTTTATGCACAAGAATTTGAAACTGCACAAAGAAGGAGTAGAAGAATTGTGTATGGGTGTGTTTGTACATTGGTAAAATAATAGAAGGCAGTAGTGGCAACATTTTTATGTGAAAAGCATACAAGTATGATATTTAAAAGGGTTCATGAAATCTATGTCACATCTGTTGTTTTCTGTATAAAAATCCGGAATGAGGAAGGTTTAAAATAGTTAGGGGTCCTGTGTTGGACTTTAGGAGAATGGGAGGGGAAGGATTGGTGATTTTACATGGTTACATTATGTTGAAGGATGGAATCTGTTTTGGAAAGGAGAGATGATCACCGACACTTAATGATTAGTGACATTGAGCAGAAGTGCCTTGGGAGTGAATATGTCTGGTATTGGTTTAGAAAGTGATAAAAACTGAATTTTCAGAGTAATGTATACCTAAAGATACTATGAATAATGGAATTTATTGATATATAAAAAAAAGTAGTAGGTTTTGGCCAGAGTTATGTTATAGAAGAATGTTGTTCTACTGTGTATCATTCCTCCCCATGGGAAAGTGATTGTTTCGAGGGTGCACTTTGAATAATGCACCATAAACTTCAAAACAAGTGGAATATGTTGAGTGAATGATGTGTGAAATTCATACTGGAAGATTCTGCACATGCTAGAAGTATTAGAATGGATCTGGTGGTACTGACCAAATGAAATACAGCAAAATGCTGGAAGAATTAGCATGGTGCAAAAAGACTAAAAGTGCAATGATAGGCACATTTGCTCTGGAAGGATAAGTGAAACAAAGCAATAAAAGTGTTCAGGGATGTTATAGAAAGCAGTTAATTGAAAAATAGAATGCATCCTGACCTGAGTGAGTTGATGAGCGCTTGAGACATAAACATGTTAAAGAAAAGGAGGAGGAAATAGGCCAAACCATCACTTATGCAACATCACTGCCAGAAGCACCCATTTGCATTTGCCTCGTCCTTTGGAGGTGCAAAGAAATGTGACCAAATTCAACTTACGAATACAGTCCTTTATAATATAAAATTAATTTGGAGCAACTGTCATGTCATATTTTGTTTAATTTTCAGTCTACATAAATTTTGCCTTTTTGATTTTTCTTCAAAATCTCTCTGTAGCTTGTTGACTTCCCCTAACTTAATGTTTTCACTCTCTGTGACCCCATTTCTCCTATGCCACCAGGACTTCCAAGTTCGGTTCCTCTCCAAAGAAACTTATTGAATATGAAATGTATCAGCAACTGTTACAATAGAGTGTTGTAAATTGTACTTCTTCCTCCTCTAGTTACTTATATCATTTTTAAGCATGCTAACAGAATTGGTGCTAATGTGGCAATGAGTGAATGCTTGGATATCAGAATAAATGGTGACTGTATTAATAGTCTAATTAGAGAGCTTGTAAAGTCATTTACAAAATGGGTACATCCAGTGAGGTACATTGGGATTCATTTTGGTAAATATTAAAATAATGGAGGACCTGTTGTATGGAGTCTTTGGCAAGCTCCTAAAATCCATTTCAACTAGATAGTCCATCTTAGATTAACATGTATGATTTACTAGATTTCTATATTGGACAAGATTGCTCTGGTTTTGCAAATGACAATTTTACTATCAGTTTATAATTTTAAATGGTTGTTAATGCATTTTGATGGACCAGCTTAAATGAGAGTGAATGTTATGTTTACCCATTGGTTTAATGAGCAACAGAGTAAAATAATGTACAATAGATAAATGTGCGAGCTGTGGCATTTTGTGAGCAAATGAGCTTTTTTTATCAAAGGGTACTTGGGTGGGCCTACACTGCCAAAAATACTTAGGTATTTTAATGAACTATACTAATTATTATTCAGTTATGATTGCTCAACAAACAAGAAAATGAGTATGATACTTTACTGCCAGTAATACATTTTCTTTGCTTGGTGCCGAGAAATTTTTCTTATAACAAAATTTTTAAGTAAATGTAGTTAATAGAATAATTATCATTTCAGTACCTAATTATCACTGCCTTTTCAGCTTTATGAGACTATGATTTTATATTTACCCAATAATTACTACCTAAGTATGTATACTAGCTGTATATTGGCCTACCCATGTGCTTCCCAATTTTATACATTTTACATTAAATTCCACATGCCCCATGTATAATTTTACCCAATTCTTTAATCAAGGGATGGGATTTAAATGTGAATTTGTACATAGGTAGTGAGCAAAGCTAACTTTTTGCAGGGCCCCTTTTCTGAAATGTGCCTTCCATATATTTTACCCAACTTTCTAGGCAATTACGGTGGCAGATTTATGAGTTAATCTTTGTACACAAGGTTTCTCAACTGCAGTTTTGATATGTAATGTATTACCTAAAGTAAATTACATTAGCTCCTCTCTTATTATTTTTCATTACCCATTCAATAAAAAAGCTGTGATTTCGTTACAACTAGCATTGAAGTACCTACATTTAATTTGAAAATTTATAAAGGACAATGATATGTAACTTGATATTCTAAATAATAACTATACTAATAAGCTATGAGTAAAAAAATCAAGATTTTAAATTATAATCCATATTTTAATAATTTCATTTACTACAACTTGTGTACATTTTGTTCCAAAATACTGGGAAATAGAGTTTTTATGATATTTTAATTTGGAGGAACTTTTACAACTACATACTGTTTTTTCAAAGCTAATGTTTATCAACAATTTTCACAAAAACTAAAAACGTTGCTACCCTTTTCAAAACTTGCTATGTATTTAACCACAAGAAAATGTAATTACCTACATTACAAACATAATTTGGTCTTTTTCAAGAATCAGTATACAGTTTTCCAAATTGTAGATCTTGTAAAAAAATCTCATTCAACTTGTGCATGCTTAAAAGCTGAAGACATTATGGAATAAAAGGTTTGAGAATATCATGGTGTTGTATTAAACATTAGGTCTTGTATACATAACTGCCTACAAAACTATAAAATGGCCACCATTGCATGACAGCAAAATCTTTTTATAGACATATTTTTGTTTATTTTCTCCCGACCCTGAAGCCTGCATTAACTGTATGGAGAGGATAATGAACATGTATACATTTGTGTGAAGATTATAACATAAAACTTAAAAAATAATGTATGTGTGAATTAAATGAGATGTAACTGTTTGCTTTCAGTGTATTTTACCTCATTTTTGCAGATTTTATTGAATGCATGTACCATGTTAAAATGTTGATATTGTATGCAAATTGGTATCATTGGGTACAAAGATGCATTGTCAGCTTGTGTGCACATATCAAGTGATGAGTATTTCAGACTGTGCCCAAGAACATCACGCCCTCTCTTAATAAGTCAATCTTGGTTGAGGGTTATCTCCAACCCATTCCAGTATTTTTTTGGGGTAATGTTATATTCTCTTAAGTGACGGTAACAGGGAGAATTTTTGCCTAGCCTGTATTATGCTCTGTGCCATTTTCTACTTTCTTATGTGTCTGTGAAAGTGTCCTGAGACCTGTTTCAGATTAGTATATATTGTTGTATAGATACATAGTTATTGTACAGATGAAATGGACTGTAGTTGTTACATAATCATTTAAACAAAGGGCTGTTCATGAAGTTAATAGAGTATAATAAAGTATTTCGAGGGTATATCACATTATCATGTAATGACTTTCCAAAGAATTTCTATTGCCTAAACTGTAGAATTTCAAAACATTGTGAACTTTTCTTCTAAATGAGATTCTTGTTTCCTATTCCTGTTAAATTTTATCTCAAGCTTCATTAGAAAGCCATTTATTTAATTAATTTTGTAATGATGTAATATACCATGAGCTCGTGAACAGCCCTGCCTCCCAATGGGTTTGTTACATGAACCGTGTTGATGCTAATCATAAATGATTTACTGACAGCAAGAATTATGCCAATCCCTGTCAATCAGAAAGAGTAAAAATGTTAAAGTAAATCTATATGAAAGTTTTGATGCTTATTTAACCCAAAACCAACTAACTATGAAACATGCTGAGTGAGGTATATTATTATAAAAATGTATCTTCTGGAAAAAACTATTGTGTTACTATTCATGGCTATATTGTATAGGTACTCTACATCCCTTACATACTTCAGGAAGCAAGTAGGCATGCATATTTTGAAGCTATATGTAAATATTACTTTGGAATTCACATACTCATACGTTAACTAAAGGGGCCAAATTAATGCGCAATGAATTCCCTTCCAATTAATTCAGGTAAATTGAATGCAACCAATGTGGATATGAATTTTTCCATAATATTAGTGAAAGATTTTTTGAAGAAACAAGCCATTGAATGTGCCAGCTCCATATTTCTCTATCATCTGCACTCCTCAAGATTTAGCCTCCCAATATGCTGCTACTATACACATTATTTTCATAAATTTAATAATGTAAAGAAACTCAATCTACTTTTCCTTGAGTTTTGGTAATTAGAATATGGAACTCACTGCTTGGACTAAGATTTAAAGTTTATTCACTCTCTCAATGTGTAATATTAAACCATACTAAAAAGTCATTACTGATGACCTGGGACTTTCTTCTTCATTATCATTTATGGATTTCAATATCAACAAAAATTATTCTTTTGAACTATAGGTACCTATATCAAACGTGTCCCAGTGAGTTCTAGGCTAAACATGATCTACAGCGATTACATGCAGCACCTATGCCATTTTGGTATTAATTAATTCTAAAGTGCATTATTTCACTACATATTCTCAAAATAATACCAATAATATACACCAGGAAAACACTTGAATTAAAGACATTTCAATAAGGAAAGAATTGACACATGCCTAATAGCATAATAACATGTCGAATAATGGATGGAAACATTTATTACACCCAATTCTTCTCATATTGTCAACTAATTACGAAGTCATTAAATAGCACCATCCTAGCAACACAAATTAGCTTTAAAATTGAATAATTGAATTTTCATTGTTGCGTCGCTATTTATTGTACGTTTGAATGTTTGGTAACGACAAGAAAGGACGCATATTCTCAGTTATGGAAGACTGGAAAGCAGATATTTCGACGATGGAAGGTAAAATTGGCTACACGAAGGGACGGCGTTATCAACGCACAAGTTTCCCCGAAGAAAACTTTTGCAGAGGTGCAACTAGGGTTACGAGAGGGAGCATGCGTTTGTATAGAAAAGGTAGGTGCATTGGTTTGGTTACTTAGAGACATCGTCGTCTTAGCATTAATTTCATTATTCGGGGAAAGGAAAAGCGGTACATATGCCCCGCCAGGAATCTCCCGTATGTTTTTCTTCTTACTCGGTACAAATAACAGTAATCACATTAACAGTACGCACATACTAGTGGGTTGCACATATTACCGTTTCTATTAGGTTGAATTAATTTCGTAAATAGTTACTGTATGTATAAAGGTGGAATTTATGATTAGATTCTACCACCATGTACAAAGTCCCAGCTATAAAAAAAGGTAAAAAAATGAGGAAGGATCTTGCAACAAATCTGCCAATAAGGATGTAGTACCAGCTAAATCACAAAAGTCAAGTCCTGAAAGACGTATAACATCCTACCTCACTTACGAACACTATGGTTTAGAAAGGGCTTACACGATCAGTTTGTGTAGTTACCTACCATGCAACAGTTTTTGGTAAAAATATGTGAAAGCAGAGGGGAAAACGTTTGCAGTACTTCTGACTTAATAATAATAGCATGATGGAGTAATAATTTTAAAAATTATTAATATTTCAGTGAGTGCTCTCCTGTAGCGTGAAATTGTAACAGGCGTAAGAATTGTAAATTTTATACAGTTACATACAAACTCAATTCATTTGCTGTTTCCCACACAAGTAAGGTAGAAAATTATTAACGTGATTTCCTATTCGTTTATCGAGTGTCATTTATTACACCACCCGCGTGCAGACAGCTGCCCTCTTTCGTGGTTTATTGATACTGATTCGATTTTCGCGAGATTGTGTAGCTCCAGCCGCGAGAGAATATAGTTATTGCTAAAAGCATATTTGTAATGCCGTTAGATATTTTTCCGATAGGTATTTCAGATTATTTGAATCTTTAGTTTGTACTGATTAATAAACATACGTTATTTGTGTTGGCTTTGATCCTGTTGCGATTTAAAAACATCGAATCTTCGGAAGTCAAGCCGCCCCTACGGAGTGATGCGGTCAGTTAGCAACTGATGCCGTAGCCATAGACACCGAAGCCGTCACCAATCAACAACAAACAAGGTGAATATCTGTAGTGCTGTATTTTTGTGTACATTGGTTGCACTATGTTGAATGTTCACTATTTATGTGGTCAAGTGCCCTGTTTTCTGTGGGTCTGGCTTTGCATGTAAAATCCTCGTAGTTTGAGGAAATTCTGCCGTTTATGTTTGTAAAAGCAGAAATACTGTTGGAGTTTGTATCAAGATGGCGATGTTGTTTGTATTATTGGCTAAGGTAATGTAGCCTTATGTTTTTAAAGAAGTTATTTGTGTACATTTAATAACACACTTTGTTGGTGTACCCATGTCGCACCCGCACGAACGGCTCAGCCATCGCTTCTTCATATTCGCTTCATTGCTTGTTAGAGACTTAGTTCTTGGTCTCAGTTCTTTCGCATAGTATTTTTCCATGCACTTATTATTTAAAAAATCTGTAAAACAGTTGCAGTGTTTCGTATGCGGTAATTCTCTTACGTGCCGTTACATGTTAGGTCTAATCAATATAGGGATAAGTCCAGTTACCGTGTAAGACACCCACCGAATATGTAGAGACCTTTAATTCCATTTTAACATATAAATTATGTAAGTCAAATTATGAAATGTCATCTTCATATTCAAGCAGTATAGTAGCAGAGTATTGTCATTACAATTTTTGTTATTGATAAGGGTTAATGTTTTGCATTGGCATAAGAATCCCTATCTATTTGCCGTAAGTTCACCATCGTGACGAACTGGCCTTAAAATCAGCCTCATGCTGATCAGTTAGACTATTTACTTCGAGCGATTTCGTGAATCACCTGCATTCAAATTAATAGTACAATTTCATCATGAGATTTACACAAAAAGCGTATACCACGTTCAAGATAATTTTTTATTATGAAGAAAATAGACCATTGATGTGTATCAATTCATGTACACAATAAAATTAATATTATGAATGAGAGTTTACTGGTTAAGGTGGACAACTGCCTAGCCTTGTTGAGACACTGGTTCTCATTAGGTTACTCAAGTTAAGCAATGTCGGGCCCAGATGGAGGTTAAATGGGTGACCCTAAATACCTCTATTGTGGTGCTGTTGTCCTCTGTCTGCATGTATGGTGTAGGAGGCAGGTTTAATGAGGGTCAGCACATTGGACCAAAGGTCCAAGGTGGGATCATTTGGAGGTCACCTCACACAGTCAAACAATCAATGCACTGGTTAAGGTAGGATTTTGATTAATACAGAGACTAACCCCTGCAGCCTTATAGGGCTTTCCTAATGAAACTACATAATATCCTATACAACAGAAGAATAAAAGACATTCTTTAGCTCTGTATACTTTCTGCATCCCTTCATGCCATTTAGCATGCATGATGATTTCATCCCCCCATGCTTACCCAATATTCTCTCCTCTCATCACAGTCTTCAGCAATGCCCTGACAATCAGTAAGCCTTTCATCTACTTTCCCTGTCATCTTTGAATTTCTTCCAAGAGCCTTCTCTCCTCCCATGCCATGCCCAGTACTTTTTCCTTCTCCTTTCCAATTCACTTTTTCCTATATTAATATTATAGAATGGAAAATGGTACTTAGCTGTAAAGTTTTAATGAACACAGAGGGAATAAACTTTTTCCATTTGAGTGATGTATATGCTGCTTTGAAATATTTTCTGCATAATAAGTTAGACTATATCAGTGCTAATGCAAGTAACTTCCTTCTGGAGTATGTGTCATTAAAACATTAGAATGTATCACCTTTTTGGAGAGTTTTGCAAAAGAATGCTGTAACTACTGTTGAAATTTATAATTCTGTGAGCTGGAGTTTATATTTTTCATTGTTCTTGAGTATATTTTTGAATGGAATATCAACTGCTGATATTTTTATCTATTCAATGGTGATACATTTATGGCACATTTCAAGTAGGTAAGCATTGCTAGTTTCAGCACAGAGAACAGGAAAACATTATTATCAGTAAGAAAAATACTTCCTGAATTACTGTATGAATTAACTCATCTCTCAATCACAGTAAGAGGTGTCATATTTGTTCTCAATGTCACCTATTTTTAGAAACTTTTATAAAAAACTTCATATTCATATGTATTTTAAAACCATACATGGTTATCCATGGATCCAAAACCATACTGGAGCTGGATTTATCTGCTGGCCAGTATAGTTATCAGGATAAAAGATGTTATCCAGCTACCTTAAGTAATTGGTAGTGATGGCTTTCTTCAATAGACATTAAATAGAGTTTGTAATAATCTGAAATCAATTTAATTTCCTCTTCTGTGAGGTTTCTCAGGTGTGTCAAACAATTTTAAAATGTGCTTAAAGACTCGAATTTTCTGTACATGGAGATCAAAATAGAGTGCATGTTAATGGCTCTTATTTTTGTCTCAAAAGTAATTATTTTTTTTTAACTTTTGGTAATATTGCAGTGAGTCGTTACCAGCTTTTTT
>LYUA01000241.1:57390-69405 GCA_002093875.1 Calopteryx splendens | reverse complement strand
GTCACATGTGAACGCAAGTTAGTTATAACTGCTATTTTAACCGTTATTCAACCATAGTAGTGTGAACGAGGCATAAGGTGAATGTAGGACATGCTGGACGAAAATCTTTTCGCACCTTTTATGCTCAGTAATCGTGTGCAGTGTAAATAAGTTAATTTTCTTAGTAGACTTTTTTCCATGTCCATTTTGTCTTTATTATTTACTAGAATTTGTCGTTTGCACATTACTCTTCTTCTAGACTACTAATATTTATTTTTGTATTAACATATGGTGACAACCTCTGAATGCGAAATAGTAAATCATCCAGATTGATAGTTTATCGTTACCTTTAGATTTTAACCAAACACTTTCAAAAATGTTCGTCCCCGTTTCCAGAACTATTCGTCCGTATGCTCTAGCAAGTTTCTTGCCGTCATATCTCCGTTATCGTATATCCTCCTAATTTTATTTTCTAATTACATTGCGTAATATCTAGGTATCCCTGTCTACTCGAGAATTAGTGTTTAAAATACCATTCAGTCTTCTATATTATTTATTTTCTTTTTAAATGTGTTGGAAGTCAGTAATCATTCATTGACACTTTTTTAGTGTACAATATGTTTTATGGCATTTTTCTTTTCGCCAATTTTTATTGTTACCGTAAAAATAAAAACAGATGTCGACGCGTTTGTTCTTTTTTTCGCTCTTGCCAGGCAAACGTGTTCGTAAATTATTCTTTTTGTGTGGATATTATATTGCTAGATAACCTTAGTTGAAGACGATGGCGTAGAATCTGAGGTGGTACAATGAAAAATATGTCTGTTGCAAAAGCTAATGTCGCATCGTAGTGGGCTATGTTTTTTTCAAGACGCTTGGCTTCAGAATGTTCAGTATCTTATCAAATGGGGGAGAATGGTATAAATCGTGAATTCCTTTCGGGATTCTCTCTCTCCACTGTTAACATTTGCGCTATGAGAAGTTAAGTGGTTCACCATTACCTGCCACCCGGTTTAGGATTAGCCTCGTGCTGGTGCGGTATTTTTCAAGTATCTTGATTCCCATGCAAGTACGCAGTCCTTTTTTTTTCTTTATTCTTTCACTTTCTCCACTTCTTCGATTTCCTACCGTTCAGTTCTACGCCACGAGTTTTGTACGACAGTGAAACTACTACATGCAACAAAATCTTTTTGTTGCGTTGTTTTGTAATTTGATTAATTTAGATAAGAGATTGCTTCTCCCCTCGTCTATGGTTATATATTACGGAAAGGATTGAATATATCCCGATTTTAATTTTGCGTTAAAACTGAATTTAGAAAATAGTACTATCTTCAAGCCATGTCGCCTTCGTTCCGGTAAACTTTCACCATTTTGAACCAATTTTTATTGATTTTCATCAAAATTACTATAAATTGTTTTTTTGTTAGCCATCAGGGCATATCAATGTGTGAAATCTGAATTTTTCTATTCACAATTATTAATTGTTGAAATATAGGTCGTCCTCAAATGGGAGCGTTGAATCTTAAGAAATTTAGAACAAATTGCAGTCTTTATTTGTTTTGAACAATTACAATAAATTGAATAGAAGGCATTTTAACAATCTTTCAAGATAGCATTTTGCGAAATGAGAAATACCCTGTGGAATTCTCCTTTCTCGTTACATGTTTATTTTCGCCTTTTTGTTGTTGATTCTTTTTTGTGATGTGATTGATGCCTGGTTTTGCTTGAATTTTAGCCAATGGTTGATTTTGTAGTAAGTGGCCAATCACGGCACGGATCTCCTGGAATTACGACTTGCTAATACTACAAAACCGATTAGCGTTGCTGAATTTTTGCCGTTAGAGTCCATTTTTCCAGGGATGGGACTTTTTTCCGGATGAAATATTTATTGTACGGAAACGTGGTCCAATTAACACCACCTTAACGAAAGTTCTGAGGTTATCAGTTTCTTTCTAATCGAAGATTTTTTCCGCGTCATTATTCTCTGCAGAATGGTTGACTCTGGAGACGCTGCCTCCAACTAAAATATTATTTATGATGATCTCGGGTGTTGTCAGGCGTCACTTTGTGGAAGCGATTCATATTGGGCTTTTCCACATGAACTTTATTATATACACGATCTAGGTTTCGACTTACAAAGACATGATGATGACTTAGTAAGTCAAAACCTAGGTCGTATATAATAAAGTTCATGTGGTAAAACCAAGTGTTTCTTTCTCAATACTATGATCTCCTTTTGTTCACCTTGCAGGATTTTGACAGTATGGGTAAAAAAGATAGAAGTTTAAGTGAACTTACGACCCCCCTTTCCACTGACTCTTGGTTATTCAAAGACCGCCCTCTGGTTTTATGCTCGAAAACCAACCCTTAAGATTGAAGACAGTCCTCATATTCGTCCTTCCTCATATCGTGCACTAGCTTGGAAATATCCTCGAGTGTAGGCAAGAGGCAGAGCTCCAGAGGGTCTTGCGGGTTGCTTGAGGAATGCGGAGCAGGATATTTGAATGTTTTCGTTCGTTCCATCGGCGCCTATCTACCTATACTTCCTTGGGAAAGGGTCCTTTTTTATGGTAATGACGCATCAATAATTTGCAACTTTGTCTAGTGGCTTCTTCGAATGGAAATCGGTCCTTACTTTATCGAGGTATTATTAGTCCGCTTACCGGGCCCTTTCTCACTTAGCAGAGCTTGGAGTGCGGAGTGTGGGTGTGATCCCCCGTGAAGCTTAGTGGGGACGACGACGGCATTGCGGGTATGTGGTGCGTGGACGTTGGAGAGCAGGATTTTCTTGGGGCAGGAGTAGTGTGGGGGTCGGTGGCTCCGAGTGGTCGGTGGGCAACCCGATCCTCCCTTTGTCCTTGCTAGAGCCTGACTCTAATCTGGAGCTCTGGGCAGTGAGTAGGGAAGGAGGGCATCCGTTGATCCCATTCCATTTATTCCCCCGCCCTTCCTGCCCGGTCCTACCTTTCCCCTCTCTCGATCCCCTCTCTGTTGTAATTCTCTGGCTCTCTTCTCGTGCTAATCGGCTGGCCTGTTTTACCCCGTTCTCCGGGCCCTCCATTAGTGTAACGTGCTTTCTCGCACTTTGGGTTTGGGCTTGTATTTGACATTGATGTGTTTTTGCTTTCATTTGGCGTTAGTGATGAGCCAAAATGTTTCGTTCATGTTAGTTAATCAAATAAAAAACGCGATGGCCTCTTGTGACGACGCTCTTGGTTTGATCTATCAAGAATGTATTACTTGAGAACCAACACTTAAGATTCGAGGCGATCTCTTCGTGATAATAGGTCCATCCTCGAGCATTACCAAGTAAGTGGCAGTGTTCCTTAGTTTCATTTTTCCATTCGTTCATTTTGACTTTCCCTTTTTTGAATCGGGTTAGGACTCTTGAGAGTATTTACATTTGTCGTAAGTGTAAGACATTTTTCCAACTCAACAGTTTTTCCGATCCTTTCATTGTCATACTTGGCTTCCCTAATTGGGAGTGGCAAATTTAAGTGCTTTATACTCAGTGCCTGGGTTGATTAGCCTCTGTCCCTCAATTATTTTTCGGAAGTGTCACTTTGCTCACCCGCTGGTATGGAATCGTATAGTAGATACTTTTGGAATAATAGGACAACATCGCAAAAATGAAATTGGTTGATGGTTAATTCAATTACCATTATGTAGTCGGTTTCGATATTTAAGTTTCCATACTGAGCTTACTTAAATCCATTGTTTGGGTTGTACAACTTGCATGGTGTTGTAGCTTTAGTTTTGTAAGATGGGTAAAAATGAGGATACTTTTTGGTAGTGTAATTAAGTATGTTAATAAGACATTTTTACCGGATTTCCCAGGTCGGTTATTCTACTACCGCTCGTTTTGCCCCCTAACCCCGAGAAAACGTTCTTGCGTGGCGTTAGGAATGCCTTCTTTTTCGTATTATTTTTTCATGTTTCATACATTATTGAATAACAAATTCTGAATTCTGAAACGAAAAACAATGTAGTATTAAAAATATTGCAGGAGGAAATTTGTGCCCTTTTACCAAAGTTGATTTGGTTGCAAGGCACACGATACTTCTTAATTCGACCGATTTCTCGTAATTCCCCGTGTTTATTTAGTGTTTACCGGATTTTCCGAGTGACAGGCATTTATTAAGCGTCTCTTTGAAATGAGTGGTATCGATCTCTGTCCTTGGGAGGTTTTTTTTTATCTCTGTCTGTGCGCGTAATCTTATCTTCATTACTATCGGACGTCCTTTTTGTAAGGTGTTAATGTATAAAAGCTTCTATTTCTGGAATACATACGAAAATAAAATTCATTGCATATAGTATATTATTTTCCTAGGTTTTTGTCTAGACATAAGATTTAACAATTTCCCAAGGGTATGACTACTCTTTGAAATTTCTATGACTTAAGAATGGTCTTCATTGATTCGTTCAACATTCGCCATCGGTTAAAGGAGGTCGCGGAGGCAGAAGGCGACTTAGATACGCTCTGTCGTGTTAATTGAATCCCCATAAACTGTAGTAAAAGGTCATATATATCCTCCACTCCTGCAATATTTTAAAGAAAACATTTTTTTGCATTTCAATATCCAGAAATTAGTACTTAGAAATGCACGAAACGAAAGTGAAAGAGAAAACATTTCTATGTTTCCTAACGTTGCGGCGCTAAACGAACGGCAGTTGAACAGCCGACTCGGAAAACTAAAAATTGTATTCAATTTTGAAATAATGTCAAACATTCTATTCTTCAGAATATTTTTATGGGTGATATAACTTTTATTGTTTTAGCAGAATGGATATTAAAAATTCCATGAAGGTTGAGTTGTAAAATGTTTTATTGACATTAACTTGTAAAAATCTGTATTGACGTAGAGTAATTTACCCTATGGTGTTGAAATTTTGCGCAATTATTTGAAGAAGGCCAAAGAAATAAAATAATGCTTGCATAAATCGCCTTTTAATTTGCCACTCGGAATTTATTACTTATGGTTTTTGTATAACTACGCTCGTCGATTGTTGCCCCTTTCTCTGTTTGCTGCTCAACGTTTTGGTCACGTGAAATCCTCCTTTTACGTATGATTTCTTCAAGATGGGTACCACTCTCTGAAATACCTCGAAGTTGCTGCTTTACTGTCCTTCCTTCCCGTTAGGAACCCAGTCGTTGCTTGCCTCTATTTACAATTCGATGTCAAACAATCTCTTGGAATTTAGACATTGGTCAATCTCTGATGTTATTTTTAACCAAGAGGACTGTTTTCTTCCAATTCCTTTCCGACTTTAAATTTTACCTTTTACTATCAGCTGTAGTATTTGATATTTTTCTCCTTTTAAAACGTCCTAAATTGGTCAACTTTCTGCATTTTATTGTAGTGAGTAGTTCTCGTTCCTCTTTGGCTCTTCTTAGGGCTTGTTCATTAGATTGTCGAGCAATCCAAGGGATTTTCAACATTCGGCGTGTGGATCCACATATCTAGGGCCTCTTATTCTGTTCATTGATGTTATTTTTAATGTCTACGACTATAACTCAAAGCAGAACCGACCGCATCAAATTTTCCCATTCTCTGTGAGTTGTATGTTAAAATCATCATTGTACGGAATTCTCATCATGGCATTGGCATTGACTTTTGGGAGCTGGTTCTAGTCATTGCCATTCGGCGTTTTATTCAGCGTCGGGGTCTGTAATTACACTACCCAACTATATGAAGTTCGTGGCTCTTTCTACTTGTCCGTTTAGTAAAGTGGATGGTGTCGTTGTGGGATCATATATTTTGTCTTGTTTACATTAATTTTGTTACTCATTTCATCATTTACATTGTTGATTCTGTTAACTAAGGTTCTTAGGCCTTCAAGAGCATCGCGCAAGACTACCGTGTCTTCATCGTGTCTTAAAACATTAATGTTTTCTCCCCCTACCTTTACTCCGTGCAGTTAATTTTATAAAGCGGTTTTGTATATGTTGCCTGAATATGGATTGAATATTGTTGGGGGCATAATTCACCCCTGCCTTACTCCTCGTTGTGTGGGCATTTCCTTAGATAAGTTATTCCCAATTTTAATGGTAGAAATCTGATGCCAATAAAGATTACGGCGGTCCTTGTCATCAATTTGCGAGCTCTTCAAGATTCCTATTAGTCTGTCATGTTTTTGTACCTTGCCAAATAAATTTTCAAAATCTGTTAAACAGGCAATTGCCTTCTTCCTCTGATCTTCACATTTTTGTAGAAGCACATTTAAAGCAAATAGGGCTTCTCTGGTTCCAAAAGACTTTCTAAAGCCAAAATGCGTATGCTTTGCATATTATTCGCACTGATTCCTTGTACTTTGATGGATTATTCCAAAGTTTTTTCTAAGAAGGTTAAATAGTTAAAATGATGAAAGCGTTTTACTACTGATGCCTTTTGTGGAAATAATATAGCCCCGAGTAACCCGAATCTTTTCTTTGATCACTTATCATGCTTTTATACACCATTCAATCTTTCTCGAACTCTCTTCGTGTTTTCCAGCTTGATACGGCTGATGAAAGTCACGTTTTCTGGTAATTGGTTATTAAATATACTATAAAACCATGGTGAAATTTCGGTGTTAATTGATTTTTTTTAATAGTTAGCAAAGTATAAATATGTGCATTCGATATTTTACCTTTGCTCTACAAGTGATTTCAGTTATATTATCGATCAAATTGCGTCATGGTCATTTTTGTTAATGTTCCTGTCCTCTAGTTTTATCAAACGTTTGCCAAGAGCTAATGGAGATGTGTTAGTCACAGTGAAAATTGCAATGCTAAGTATTTATTGCCTTCCACTGAACTATTTTATCGAAATTGAAGATATTTTCGTTTCGCTTAGAACCGCGATAAGTTCATTAAGTGAGTACCAACATTACCGCAATATGTCGTTTGATATGTGGCATTCTCGCGGCTTATTTGTAGAATCGATACTCAATAGTCATACCGTTTTGTTCTACCGTGTGATCTCCCTTTTCTTTCCTCTTACACTTTGGGTATATAATCCTCCAGCCTCGAAAATTCCTAACGCCCCTGTGTTGCATTTCTGGTGAAACAATAATAGTGGTTCGGGTAATATTTTGATGTTCGGGAATATAATATTTCTATTGGGTTTATTAGGAAAATGGCATGCCAACGGAAATAAATAATTTCCCCGTCCCATTAGTGCCCTTGTAGGTTGTCGATCACATGAAGGCATGACGGGAATGTATGAAAGTTCTCATTAAGTTTTGGAATTTTTTTAATCAAAATATTCTAACCTCTATCCATTTCGAGGCATGCTGTCGTCTTTGTAGATGGTGCCGTGAAACTCGTATTAATTAGTGTGTGGGCATTCATTGTTTTCCTCCGTGCTTGAGGTCAATTGTGTAGGGAGAATAACCACCCGTATTGGTTTATTCCCGCCCAACGAGTGATTTAGAGTGTAGCTCCGGAGCGTGTTTTGTCCGCTGTGGCTTCGGACCGTGGAACCTGAGAATACGTGAGGAGAAGAGGAGATACTTTTACCCCAAACGTTCGCTTATCCTTAGTTTGCGGTCCCCAACTTCACCAACTGATAAGAGGGAAATTGGAGGGAGGGCTCATTTTGCGCCACGCACGATCCCTGTTTGCGTCCCCGATGAGCCTCTTGGCGAGCTAAGAGAAAAGGAGAGGTGGTTCGGAGGCAGCACGGGAGGAGGGCGGAGCTGAGGCGGATGGGGGGGAGGGCGAGAGAGGGCGCTGCTTCCTCCTAGCTGGTCTTATCTCGTCTTATCATCCCCCGCCACCTGTTGACCCTATGGCATATGGATCTGTCCTCACCCCAGCCGTCAAAGGATTTCCCTTGTCAGTCTTCGGGAGCTCCCTTTGCCCCTGATTCATCGCAAATCTTTAGGTGAAAAGATTTCCGTTTTATTTCATCTTTGATATCTGTAACGCTGAACCGTGGGAACTGGACAAGCTGAGTACAAATGTGGATGGGCTAGTTTTTTTTATCCTCTCCGAGAGAGGAGGTGAAAAAAACGATGCCGGATAAGATTAACTACTTTCAAGCCTCTTGTCGTCTTTTGGGAAAGCTGGGTATATTCACTCGCACATTCAAAATTGGGAGACAATGTCGTCGGCAGGATTATGATTTCCGGACGTCCTTTGGGTGAGGTATATTTGATCAAGTGGAATTACTTTAATTTCGGAGATGGGAGGAAAGATACTAGACTCCTAAAATGACCTAGACATATACGTTTACCTACTACTATTTTCTGTAATAGGGATTCATTCCATCAATAAAAATTGGGGTTCAAAGGAAAGGGGCTTTCCACAATCCGATCGTGAATGTATTGATCTCTGGAAAATTACTGCTCCTGGCACAATGACTTGTTCACACATTTTATTTGATCTTAAGGCACTCATTCAAACGTCAATTCCGGAGAGTTTGGCAGCATCCTTAATTCAGTAATACCTGTATGCTTATCGAGTAAATTTCATGAAATGGCATTTTGCACTGGATTCTTCTAGAATATCAAGAACATGGTAATATATGCACCTGCATTTGGCACAAAGAGCATTAAGCTTTAGCATTCCAGTTATCTTTATGGCGCCCTCTTATTGGATCTAACTGAAGCAGGCAATTTGAAAAGAGCCATTGAAAATCGGTAAAACATAAAAACATAAAGCTCCCGATTAGAAGGAATTTTATTAGCACCCTACCAGAATTTAATTATCAATAGCTTATCAAGTTGGATGTTGTGACGCTACTTGCAGAAAGTATTTAATTGATTTGAATTTGTGTATTGGGTTTCCTAAATGAAGATATTTTAATGTCGCGGTCAGCTGAATTTGATTTTGCTGAATTTGGTTCTTTCGTTGTTTTTCTGAATTTTTCGCGTTGGATGTTTTAGTTCCCTTTAGTTTAGTACATTTTAGTTCATTTACTGTGGAGTGCCTTTCTTTATTTTGAACTAGTTACCATAGTAGAAGTTCTTTATCGCAATGCATCATCCATTTTACAATAATAGCGTGGATTTTCCGGTTTTATATTGCATCTCTCACACATTTATTTTAGATATATCATGAGATATCGTGCCTTTTCCGTCATAGCTGCTGTCGGATTTTACCTGCGTCCCTACTATTCATAAGTTCCCTTCCTTGTCTCTCTTCCCGAGCTTGTGGGAACCGTCACACATGGAGGAAGCTGCTGATTCACATGACATGTTGTCTGTTCTACGTAGGGTGTATATTCATGCTTCTTTTGACCATTGGATCATCCCAATTAAAAATGAATCCTTATGAACTCCGTCCATATTTTCATTACGTTCTTACTTTTAGTGCTTCGTTGTGATATTCAACGAAGTTAACTTCTGAAAAGTAGGATTTAATTGACATAGGTTATGTTAATATTTTCTCATGGGATCATATTCAAAGGAACTTTAAAAGCGAATACAATTAATTAAAATGTGCTCATTGTGCTAATTAAAATCTGGCTCTTTGTGGGAAAGCTTGATCGTGGTTTTAATAATCTAGGCATTTATTGATAATATCAAAGCTAACAGATAATCGATATTTGTGGCTCTTTTCTATAGTTTTTAGGATTTTGTGAATATATTATATCATTATAGACTTCCGTAATACTAAAAAACTTTTAAACTAGTTTATATATCAGGATGAGTATTATATATGCCTACATTTTTTTGCCTTGGTGGACTTAATTGTAGAAGAAGACCTATTTCCCTTGCGTCTATGTTTAGATTGGCTAATGCTTAGGTGACTGTAATCCCATGAATAAAAACTCCTCAATAGCATCGACTCCCCCATTAGAGATGCAAGTGATTAGCCTGAGAGCCGGAGTCGCTTAGGATTGTTTTCCCTTTTTTTACTGCTGAATATCAGCTTCGTCCCCTTCCAATTAATAGCATATTATTCTTAGTAATTCATTAGAATCGAATAATCATTGGAAAATAATCTCAGTGGTATTTGTTTATAAGACCTTCCGTCTGTATTTGTGTCAATATTATTTATTAGTTCTTAATAAATCAATTTGAGTCTTTACCTGAAAGTTATGGACTATCCCTGATCCCATATTTACTTTTCACTTAGAAGAAAGTTATACATGCACCAATTAGTTTAGTTTTATTGAACTATCATTTTAGAGTAGTTTTAGTAGCAAAGGTTTCTAATAGTTCACCTTGATATTTTATTTCAACTAATTGCGTTTCAATGAACATTCAAGTGTGCTTATTTTTTTGCTGTGCCCATGAGGATTTTTAAATAACTTTTTGAGATGGGGTTGTACCAGTTGGCAGCTTTTTCACCTGATTAGTACATTTTAGAAAATACTCACCGTAAGAATTGAAAATATATTTTCTTGCCATTTACATGCACAAATTGATTTTAAAGTTTGGTGGCGGTGGTAATGGTTAAATAAAATATGCATCAATTTAATTTTGCTGTGAGAACATTCAAATTAGTAAAATTAAGGAATCGTTTCTTTAGAAGCCTCGGGGACCTCTCCGGGACACAGGGACCATCCGGGCACAAACTCTGGCTACGCCACCGAAGGGGTCTTTTTTATGTGTTTACCGAAAATGAAAAACCATCTCTTCTTGGTTTTGAGACTTGCCATATGATGTCTAACAAGTTAGCCTTCAGCCAAACATGATATGTCAAAAATTAGCATGCCTATGATGCATTTACAGATACGGCTTGAAGATGCATTAGAGAGTTATTTAAAAAATAAGACCGTTCACGCATGGATGGTAATGGCGACTTTGGTGGTAGATGACGAAACTGGATGCGTGATTAACCGGAAAATTATACCACAAGAACCACACTAAATTAAATAAACAATGCTCAGGTAACAACGGTAGTTCATTCTCCAATGCGTCCATGTGCTTCACCAAATCAATTAAACGTCTTTGGCGGTTATTATTTCCCTTAATATAATTTTTTAATGCACCTTATCGTTTTCGGTAGCCATCGATATCTTAAGTTGTATGGGTTCCTTCCTTGAAAGAGCAATTATTCTGATGAGAGTGAATTTGATAAAAAAGACAAATAGGATATTGTGATGGAATAATTGTGCATAACTTGTTATACTTTATTGATCGCGAATCGTTGTTATGATAGAATTGCTTTCATCGTTGATTATGTATATTATTTCCCTTAACCTCTTACTGTGCTACAGCTAAATAACTTAATGAAGGGTCAGAATTGCTCCCCCGTGTAAAAATCTTGTAATATTTAATGTATTTAAATGCAGTGCATCTGCGCAGTACAATGCATCAAATTTGCAGGCAATATTCGTGCCTCGAGTGGCCCTTGATTATTTGCCTTGTGACTTTTTTAATAATCATATTACAGTGACATTAATGGTTCAATATGTGTGTCAAAATTTCTTCAACGTTCACTATTACCAACACCGTGAAAGTGAAGTAACTCGTTCCAAAAACAAGTCGTATCCCATTGAAGGATGCAATGTTAGGCAAAAAAAGTTTTTTAAGAAAATGCTTTTAATTCCACGATGGTGTGCAATTCTTTTCTAGAGACCCTTCAAAACTTACCTCTAATCAGTAGACTATGTACGATATGAATAAAGAGCTTATCACGGCGCATATGGCACAGAAAAATTATTTCAATCTGGTTGGAACTTTAGCATCTCTCTCGTTTGAAGTACATACACTGGTGTCTTTATCTCCGCCTTTCTGTCTCCCGCCTCTCTTCACCCACCAACGCCTCAATTGGGCCGCTCCTCGAACCTCAGTCCAGGGACGTCGGATGAGCGGACTAATCAACCCCATTTCCGTCACCGGATCCACAGGTGTCGCCAGATAATTCGGCACATAATTCTCCTCACACCTCGCGTGTACGTCTCGTGCCCAAGCATATCCATTAGAATCTCTGAGTTCACCATTCCGAGCCGTTCCACATTGTGCCAAGGGTCCATTGCCATAGCAACGGGAGGCGTTCACAGTCAGTGTGACAAGGCGACTGGGCCCCACCAGCCTTTGGCCGAGTCGTCCCACGTTCGCTCTTCGCCTAAACTTTTCCCGCTCCAGCCGCACCCTCCACCC
>LYUA01000241.1:45090-57374 GCA_002093875.1 Calopteryx splendens | reverse complement strand
AGCCGCACCCTCCCCCCACAATCCCCCCACGTCTCCTCCCCCCCCCTTTCCGTTTCCACTCGAGTTTTCCCGCTGACTGAGCACGGCCTTTGCTCCTCCCATCTCCCCTTAATGCTCTCCCTCGTCTCCTCCCTTCCACTTCTTCCCGTTCCCAGATCTTCGCATTTTCAGGTCGGCCGCTCATTCGCCCCATCGCCACCTTTTCCTCTAGCTTCCCCCTTCTCCTTCCGTCTCCATACACACCCTTGTGTTCTCTCCATCCTACTCCTTATTTGTTCGTTTATTTTACCGCTTTTCCGAGTTTATTTTCATCTTTTCGAAGTCAGTCAACGTATATTCCTCTCCAACATAACTTGACCATTATTTTTCCTTCTCCCCCAACTGTTCATTTTAGCCCTCCTTCCTACAACTCGCTGTATATTATTTCTTTCGTTTTCCTTGGATATAATGTTATTCCCAAGTTGTTGTCAATTATTATCATCGGTCGTATTCATATGGATAAGTGGAGAGTGTATAAAGAGGAGTCACTAGTAGGAATGGATAAGCTCGAACAGAAAATACTTAGTTACTGAATCACTTGAAAAGCTGAAGCGTTGGGGAATTGATTAGCATGGTGTGGCGCATTCCAAAGGTCGCTTAGTATGGAATTATTTCCCGCATTAGTGGTAAGTATCCCTAACAAGTCTATTTTCTAAGCAAATGTGGACATTTTTAATTATTAGGTCATGGAACCTTTTCTTTTGTCAATAACATTCAGAATCTAAGACTTGCCATTCATTGCCGTATTGGGCAGTACATAAATTCGCACTGGTAATTTGAAGTTCTAGCATAGAGGGTGATGCTTTGATTTAATAAGCAGATGTGGAAAAGTTTTAACGTGTATAGTTCATTTTCAGCATGTGTATTTTTCGAACGTTAGGATACTTTCGTGCCTCGTCAATATTTACAACTTTGGTTGGTGCATGGGAAGGAAAACCTCACGTGCATGGGTTATAAAAATGTTCTTATGTTATTGGCTGTGTAGACTTCCTAATCGGATTTTAGTGCTTCTTTATTCTTCGTCTCTTTTCTTATGCCTTGAATCTTTTTTATATATTTATTTTTATTTTATTTTGACAATATTCTGAACATTTAACATTTAATTCCTCCTGAGCCACATATTGGCTTTTCAGGACTTATTTTTTTCACTTCTACTCGGGGTTAATATCTGATCCATATTTGAAAATTGATAATGTAAATGGTTCCTGGTGCATAAGGAATGGTGCTGGAAGAATTCCTTGCCGACTTATTTTTACTGAAAAGGATAACTCGCGGTTAGCCCAAACCATGCTCTTCCCTGTTTTTGTTTGGTACCCAACCACTACCGGGATCATTTCTTCGTGTACGGTCTATTGGACTTGGCATCCTCATGCTCCATTACTAGCTCTTCCTTGCCACTCACCTGTTTTCTAGTTGCCTATGATACTCCCATTGAATTCCTAGCTTTTGTTTTCCTTCCCTCCATTCAACCGCACCTCCGCTTGCGCTCTTAATTATTTCTTTTTACCATCGCTTTCTCTCTGCGGCTTGCTTTTCGATCCTTCCCCTGCGCTCACCTCTAACCCAGTTCGCCCCACTCGTTCATTCCACCCCACACCGCCTCAACCCTGTCTCCGCCGTCTTGGTGGCCTCGGGCACTCACAATATCGTCTTTCCATGTTCATCTCCCATTTCTACACGCCATGGCTCTTCATCTTGCGTCACTTAAGGGTTTCCTTACTCGTTCGTGGGTAAGACGGAGGAGGCCGGAGGTAAGAAATCTTTTCCATTTAGATCGACATCTGAGAATTAATTAATCGTTTGCTACCCTGTTTTAATAGCATTGGCCTCCTCGAAGTTAATATCTACTGACGCGAACCATGATGTTGGCTTATTAGCACTCAAGGATTTAGGGAGACTTAAAATGGTGGTCAATTTGGGAAAATTTTGTTGAGTTTTTTCTTGTATAAACCTATTGTTTTTCGTGTAACTAAAATTTTTCTAGTTTTCCTGCTTTCAATGGATACTAAAACTACTTGCATGTATTATAACCTTCAGGCATTGTGTTCGGAACAGAAACTTCATGTATGTTGAATAATGTGTAGAGCCTTCTCTTTTGACTCGGCGAAACAAGCTATTTTCTAAAACCATTGTTTTGGGTTTAATAAGAATTGTTGATAGAAGGACCCTCACTGTCATCATGCCCATATTCTTCACCAAGTGCATGCAACCCTGGTGAAAGTTCACTTTTGATTTGCAAATAACATTTATTAAATGGAAAATACAGACAAAATTAGCAGTTATTCTTTCTTCGGAACAGGTAATTTAATGCATAACTTCTTGAATTTTAGCTACTGATGTTTTTTAAATTTTGGTTTCGATTGACAAATTTACACTCATGGCGTGATGACGCTAGTGATTCAGTGATGAATTGTGGGCTGCGTAGCTCTTCGGAACTCAATGTTTCTGTGGTGAATATATTAAGAACCACATTTGCAGTAATTGTGAAACGTCTGACAGCTTCTAAGTTCATAGTGTCGTAGTAATTTTAACGGACGTTTTTCTCATCCTTCCCTTCTAGCGGTGGGTTTTTATTCTTTTAATGTTGATGTCAGCAAGTGGCTTTGTTAAAAAAATCGCTTTGTGCTTGTCCTATTTCCTAGTTAGTAAATTTATCCTCAACTTCTAAGATGATTTACTCCGTCCATTAATCCCCAATAATCTGAATTAACGACCAATTTAATTAATGGTGATGTTGATGGTCGTGAAAACATGAGCGTGACGAAACAATATCCTTCATAATAATCTTACAAGTGATTTAATAATTATTTCTGGTAAGTAATTATTTTATTGTATTTATTCCACTTTTCAAAAAGTAACTAAAGAGTCTTTGGCCCACTCTATTTTTTAAACTTCATCATAATAACCTTTTTGGTGTTTCATTTTTTTCTGTAATGAATTTCGTGGTTCATTTTCCATTTTTTTAATCGATAAACATCTCAATGGGTAGGTATGTATTTATTTACTGAGCTTCACTGGTCTGGGGTAGTATAAGAACACTTGTCAATAAATTAACTATTGCGGATGACTTTCTATGAAGGTGTCGAGACGTTGATTCTATACGGCGTGCGCGTGATTTTTCGTCGCATTAATTTACATTGTGATGAGTTGCGTACGTACGTGAAATCTCCGAGAGAGATGCTGTTTTGAGATGTTTCCCCCTGCGAAGAGCACCGAATGGAAGCGCATATGTTTATGGGACCGAATTTGCGAAACAGACATTTACGCCTCAAGTGGCAATTTTTCCAATGTCCTCCTTGCTTCCTCGAAAGTGATTGGAGGCGTTAGCTGTTTTCCAGTCCTCGCAACTGACCGAGTGATGTGATGCGTGGTTAAGTGGGGACCGGTGAAGAGGCGGTATCGGAGAAGTGGCGTGTGGAGGGGAGCCCTCCCCGGACCCCTCTCCCCGCCGGCCTCCTCGGGACCCTTCCGATCCCTCGGCTCCTTTTCTTTCTCCGCCGCACCCACCTCCGCGTCTCCACCCCTGCCCCCCAGCCGTCCCGCTCTCACCCCATCTCCCCTTCCCACTTAAAACCCATCACGCCCTCTTCTCTTCTTTTCCGCCACAGTGGACGCATGATGCCGGCTCCCCCCCGTTCCTCCCTTTCTCCCGGACTCTTGCCTCCCAGGATCCAACATCTCGTCCGTCAGTATCCTTATTGTCCGCCGTATTGCCCCCACATCCCGTCGAGCGCGAGATGCTTCCTCCCTCCGTATCTCCTTACAGCCGCCCTTTATTCCACTCCATCTTCCTTTATCAGAATCTTCCTTACTCAGACCAAGGCATCTCCTCGGCGAAACTCGGTCTCGACTTACCTGACCTTCGTGTAAGGTCTCACTTTAAAAAAATACATTTTTGGTTCATAATGGTAGTCATTCTCTAACTTTTGTTGACTTAGTTGTTATTTTGTATGCCTATGTAGGTGATGCCAAAAGATACACTCGACAGCATTGCTCCGTGGTTAATGCTTTTTCATTACTTATTTACCGTTTGTTACAGCGTATTTAGAGGGTACGATGTGGCATAAATAACTTCGCGAGTTCCTTGAAAGATTCAATTCAATAGTTTTGTCAATTTTTGGAGATGTGATACACGGTTATCCTTAGGAATGAAACAATGTGGAAAGGCACTAATTGTAAGATAATATAGACAATACATGTAGAAATAGAATAGAAACAGAGTACAGGGGCTCAAAAATTCCGTTTCTTCCCTTTTAAGGAGATTCATCCTTCAATTCTTACATTACTCTATGCTTTCATGTTTTCATAGCAAGCCATCTTTGTGGGACCATGGATCTTGAATCGGAAAATAATTTGCGCTACCTTTGGCATTTTATGGAGATAATTTATAATTATGTAACATTAAATGTGTTTGATCTGCCATATTTTGTTACTTTTCTTAAAAGAGGTGGTTATGTGCTTCGCAGGGAATCTAAATTGAGAATCTTAGTGTATGTAACATCTAAACTAGTGCTGCTGAAACAATTTATTTTAAAGCCCCTGTGGAATGGTTTTTAAATGCCCCGGTTCTCCAGGAGTCTCTCCGTTCGAGTATCCGGGGTAGCTGAACGCGGACGGTTATTGACCGTAGTGCGGAGAGGGGAATGGAGATTCCATGTTCATGTATTTCCAAAGGCCTCGTTGAGCCCACTTTTATAGTGCAGAAGTGTACGTTAACTTCATCCTTTATTTAGTTGTCCATCACCAGTCTTGTTCAATGAGTTCTCAAATTTAGTGGTCATCTTCACCGATAGCATCGTTAAAATTCCTGTTTTGCTTACAGTGTGGCCCTTATGGTTGCTTCCGTTTTATTTCCTCGGATAATGAGCTTCTCGGGATACTTCCTTTTTAGAGAGTCTGCTTTCAAGATTATACATTTTAATTTCCATTACTCTATCACCGACTCCGAACTGCAACGCGTATTTTTGATTCTGGTTAGCATTCTTCTCCATTGGTGCTCTCCGTCAGGGTAGTGCGATTCAAAATTACACTCGTAACGTGGAGCAGATGACTTTGGTGATCGACGGAGACCCGGTAAGAATTGACTGGAAAGGATTCGTTTGCCTTTGACTCCGTTTGCCACTGCAAAATCCTGTGTGAATTTCACTCCATGCACGAGTCGTGGAACGAAAGATTTTTTCCCTTGTTTTCAGTGAGCTTAGCCCTGAGTATTCATCCAATTGTGTTCGAAATCGAAACAAAAGTACGGAGAATCGCTTTGTGCCCGTCTTTTGTGTCGCCGGAGGTATGCGCCCCGTCCTCGTCCCGTGAGCACTCTCGTCCGTGGGCCGCCTTTCGAACGCCTCCCCCTCGCACCTGCCCTCCCCCTTCCCCACACAGCCAACCTCTCCTCCCCCACTTCCGCCGCCCATCCTCTTCACCCCCCCCCCCATTTCCATGGCTACCCCGCGTGGCATCCACACTAATTGGACGGATTCCTGCGCGACGGAAGTTTTTGGAGGTTTTGGAGCGGGTATCAGCTCACCTCCACCGCATTCTGCTAAGCCTCATCTTCCTCCTCCGGATTCAATCGTCCCTTCCCCGTTCCACTACTTCACGATCCTACGGAGAGGGGATTGTGAGAAGCGGTATTTCTCATCGTGTGACTCACCTCTCGAACGAATCTGCTAGACCGTAAGTCTTCGTCCGAGGGGTGGTGTAAAAGATTAGGCACTAGTTCGTTTTGCAATCTCCCCGTGCAAAGGATGAGGAGTCAATCATGTTGAAGCGTGGGAATCGGGGATGGGGTCGTGTAGCACGTGTCGATCGGTCTAAGTAGGGATCCTTTTTTATAAATCGATGACGTTGAGTTTGAATCAGACTTCCCTGTTGAAATAATCCCCAATGTACATTAACGAGCATGGGCCAAGTGGGGTTTATTTTTAATCCTCTCGAGAGGTGATTTAGTTTCGTTTTATTGCGCGAGGGCATTTCTTGCCTCTCATTGTCAGTCGGATTGATGATATCTCCTATCCTCAAGAGCACTTGTTCGTAATCCTGAAGTGTATCCCACTGCAGGGGTTATTCACTTTTTGTTAATTGAATGACTATTTTTTTCTGAGAAATTCTCGAGGGAATAAATTATAATTTTAGAGTCTATATCATCTTACAATTTTATTGAAACTGCTGTATTTGCTCTAGTTAAAATTATTCCTGTTATTCCACTTATTGAAGTATCAATATTGACTCATTAGGCCCCTGGTTATAATATTTTACTTCTTGGTAAACTTTTAAAATTCACCATGAAAGGATGGGATTCACATTTAATGTATGATATGAAGTTCCCCGGAAAGTGGCTTATTATGCGTAAATAACCCGTCTCGTCCGCTACTAAGTTGACTGTAGTGAATTCTATGGCTTGCCACTATTTTTCACATTTCTGAGACGGTATATTTTTCGCTTCTAGTTTCCTGATGAGGGAGAGTAAGGTTGAAGCGGGGGAGGGGAGAAGGGGGGGGGTAGGAAATGTTTGTGTGCGACTACTGCCGTAAGGATTTGGGAGTAGTGGCACATTCAACTGCCTAGTTGATCAAGTAATAGTGAAAAAACAGATAAAATTAGACCACACTGGCCATAATGGCCGATCTAGTAAATAAGGAACCAGTGGGCTCGGCTTGGGATGAGTTCCGGACGAGGAAAATTTGAACTTAGCACAGAGAGCATTTTCTGCAGTTTCATGCATTGATTCATCGGATGTTGAACGTGCCAATTTGAAAAGATAACTTCGCCCGAGAAGCGCAAATAATAAAACAAATCGCCTAGGAAAATGGTTATTTAACCAGCCTATTTGACAAATGAATAGTGAAAAAAGTGAGAAAATTTCCCATCAGCTCGATCTATTGAACTCGATGTATTTTCCGACCTAAAACACAATGGTGCTCCATTAACTATTTGGGGCAATGTCCCACAAGATTTTGAAGACACCACCTAATGAGGCCTTTCGTGTGTCTTTTAAGCCACGGGTGACTTTGAAAAATCTACTAGTGAAAGCTGAAGACGAGCTAGACCCAGAACATCTAAGTGGGATTAATGTTTTAAGTAGCGGCGATTGCAACGACGTATATGATGGACAGCCGAAATGTTTATACTAATAAACTAGAACATTTTAAAGCTTACAGTAGTAAATGTATCAAAAATGGCAATTTTTTCAAAAACTTGCTTCAACACCACGAAGTGGTGATGTGAAGTGATTTTAACTTGGACGTTGCATGCTTTTGTATTAACCGACGTGAGCTCGAGAACAGTTAGAGATTTTAAAAATAATGCGTGACCCAGGAGTTTGTCTTATCAACAAGTACTGAAACCCCACCAAATGCACAAATGCGAATATTCTCGACCAACTGAAGGGTTAAACGACGTTTTAGACGTAGCGTTGAAATTTTGAAATTAAATGATTTTCCCTTAGTAATGTCACGTGTCTAAGAAATTAAAAACTTTTTAAAAATTAATTTCGAGTAATGCAGCATTTATCTACGAATGGTTGAGGTGGAATCATTATCAGGCAAACCAGGCCTCGCAGGAGGAGATGGTTGAGTAATTGGAAAATTGTGAATTTACGCTGCACAGGAGATGCTCCACTGCTCCTGCATGTACAAAAGTGATACTAATTTGGGACGAAAATGTAAAAAAAATCGTTGTGTGCACATAAAAAGAACGGAATATGTTAAAATCAGTGTAGAAATCAATGGGAACCTCGGCCCGGGCAATCGGCGTGTTAGGCCCGCTCCTTCTATTGATAAGCACGTTTTGCCATGTCTGCCCTCCCCAAATATGTAGATACAGCCGCTACCCGCACAATACCGAGCGGAATCGACTCGTTCACAGTTTCGATCGTGCGCTTGTTTGGAATTTGCACGACTCTACTTCTGGGCATACCATATTTTTGAGCCAGTTTGGGGATAAGATGAATTGTAGTACCTGTCGCATCCGGTTGAATGTTGGCGTATTGTTGTTAATTCTGATGTTTTTAGTTAATATTTAAATTATTAAGAAGGTAATAATTCAGTGTATTAAAAGTTACTCATTGTTTTCATTAAGGTTAAAATGTGGCTTCTACATTTAATTTTGGGTAAATGGAGCTTTTTCGACTGTTAATCTTCTTCCTCGAGAGAGTGATAAATAATCCGCTATTCCATAAGAGATCGTTAGAATTCCTGATTTAGCGATTTCAGTATTTTTAGCTTACTGCTGTATCGTAAACCATCTGATAAACCTAGTGTCATTTATTTCTTCCGAACAGGGGCAACTCGTGGCGGCGCTGTTGCCATGACGACGGCACAGACGGCGTCCGCCTTCCTTCCTGAGATGCAACAGCAAAGGCAGCAGGTGTCAACAACGGGGACGGCTGGAAACGGGGGAGGCGCCGGCGCGGCAAGCCTCGGTCCCTGCTCCTCTGCCGCCACCGTCACGGTCGTCACCGGACCTGCGCAGGCGCAGGTAGGTTTTTTTTGTGCCGTTCGTATCTGTGGAAGTTGGGCGCCGAACGCGATTTCAGTTCGTGGGCTCCCCTGTACCGTGCTGGTTCTTCCGGCGTTAGGAAAATCGAAGTTCCTTGTATTTCCCTAGGTTCACGTTTAATCCATCTATTCCCTCTCCGGTGCTCATTTTACCAGTACTCTCCGTGAAAATCGCCGTGTTGTTTGCGAGAATTACCTCTAAAACGTTAAGATAAGCTTTTACGTCTACCCGATAGAAAGTTGAATGTTCCCTACATTGTTTTCACTACAGAAGTGCGCAGTGTAAATTAAGTGTTGTGAAGAAATGTGGTTGGTAGACAGCCTATTGTTGTGAAATACTCGCCATTAATCTGAAGTGATTTCTTAAGGTAGCAATAAAAGTTGCAGGTTAATTTGAACATCTTTGAGGATTCACAAGTAGTTCAGATGTTAAATCCACATTATTGAGAAAAAATTGTCACGCTGCAGTTTTATTTCTTTAATTGTTTTTAGTTTAACGATAAATTTTGAAATAACTTTTCTTTGTTCATTGCTTAGATATTAATTTCCTATGGAGACAGTACCACTATTAATTTCAGTTTTTAATGTGATATTGTCATAGAATATGTTAAAGCCCTAGAAAGTCTGCTTCAGTAATTTGTATACCTACTTCTCCCACTTTTGCTAATTGCAAGGGAAGCTTAATGTGTTTATTTATCTAATCTAACTTGTTTATAATTTTAGATGTATGCATTAAAAATTGAAGTGAAATAATATGGATTTACTTCATACTTAATATTTCATTTATCAACTTTTATGCTAACCAGACAGCCCTTAATTGGCTACCTAAAAAGGAAAAGAGACTGTTAACAGTTTTACATGACTAACCTCAACTCAAAACTTCTACAATGAAGTTGTGTTGTTAAGTATCTTCCCATAATTTACAGGTCAATGCAAAATTATTTATCACAGAAACTAGAATTGAGAATAATTATATTGGCATTTTCTCCATAGAGTTTTCTCAGTCAAATTCAGTGTCCATCTTGTGGCAAGTTGTATTTGTTCTGTGATGATTTGCTTGAACATTGATGTAGTTCATTGTATACTGTATTGATGTAGCATTGATATAAGCATGTGTCATTGTTTCATGTTTATTTTATGTTTGAAGCTGTAGTTTATTTATTTGCAGTGTTTTGTAATATGATCATCACAATTGAATGTTTTCTGGTGTCTGTCCATGTGTGTTTAGTCTCCTGTGTACCTGCAGAACGGGAGTGTGGACGGGGGAAGTGGATCTGAAAGTCCTGAGGGCAATACAAGGGATTCTCCCTCTGGCTCAGTGTCAGCAAGTGCTCAGGTTTGTCTCTTTGTTAGAATATTCACTGATGGTTGGAAAATTTATAGTGCTTCGAATATGTTGAACATCTGGTGCTATTATTCTTTTATTTATTTTAGTAAATGTTTCTTGTATGTCTGGTTTTCCATTTGGTGTATTCCACTTGTGTTGTTCTGTAAAGTTTCTTTGAGTGTAATGAAAAATGCAATCTTTTTCAACAGGTGACAGCCCAGGTAGTAGTGAGTAACCCATCCCCTGGAGTTGTTACAGTGGGTGGTACTGGAGGACCTCCAGCACCAGCTACCCCTGGTGATCCAGGCCAGTCAGGTTCTTCAGGTCCCACTGTTGTTGCAGGTGCTGCCACCACGGCGACTTTAGTGGGCTCTCCCCACTATATCACTGTCACAGGTGAAATTTCATTCTCTAAAAATTTAATTTACTTATCTAAAACACTCCTACTTCAAGGTTAGTTACTCTAATGTCAGTTAAGATTTATCTTGCTTCTGATATGAATGTAAGCAACAAACTTCTTCACATATAACCAATGGTATTAATGTTTGTTGGTTTTCATGTAGTTAGTGAGTTACTGTGAGATTTAGAGTTTTAATATGTAGTCTGCTGTGGTAGACACCTCTGTGCATGTGATATTATTAAAGTTATATTATTATCAGTTTCAAATTAGTGAACCATACCATTTTATACCTTCACTAACCTTCTATTTTACTCCTGTTGGCCCTTTATATGCTAAACACCTTGTGTAAAATTACATTCTTTCCAGTCTTATTGGGAACCTAGCTTCTAGTGGTGCCACTTGCTATCTATAACAACTTACCCATTATAAATTGCTTCTTCAGAAGTTCATGAGTTGCCAAGCATAAAATTTATATTTCTGCCTATTCAGTTCACCACTTTCTCCTCCGCGTATGGATGCTCACATGTATTTTACACCCATAGTGATGGAATATTATTTACCTCCTCTCCCTCATAACTTCTGGAATTTCTTTCATGCTCACCACTAGAGGGCAACAGCACTCGGTCTTACACATCCCTTACTCCGGTTAACCCTGCTGTAGGTAAGAATTCCCTTTTCCTGTCCAATTGCTGTAAACTTCTCGTTGCACCTTTTTTTTCAACAATCTATTGTTAACCTCATATTGCAGCTCTGGTCATCCAAATATTCACAATTTTAAATTTACTGTGCAGAAACATGCAGTTTCTTGTTTCTCTGCACAGACTGCATATCTCAGAAAAAGATAATTTCATTGCTTGGTATTGCTTATTGTAGTGTAATTTATGTGTTGTTGAATTGAGCAAAGGCTTTGCTTTTTCATGGTTACATCTTTTATGTGAATGAATTCAAATTGTGAGCCAAGTGCCAGTCTGCATGACTATCCAGATTTTTCTCTCTTGCTCACTTGGAGAATATTTCTCTGTTGGTAGCTTATGATGTCAAATTTACTGGGTTACACACTGGTTGATGGTGTCTTGAAGTTTTGTAGAAGAGATGTCAGTTGTTTTGTAATTGTAACTATGGAAAAATTATATTTCAAATGCAATATCCTTATTGTATTTCTTATATAGTTAGGTGTATATTTAAGTATGTGTTTATTTTCTCTGTTTTTTGATCAGGCAATATTTTAACATAAACATGATATCTACTATTATAAGTTAAAAGCAAAAATGATCAAGGGAACAAAAGGATCAAAAGTTCCAAGGTGTTCTATGACATTATGCTGAAAGCCAGTAGGGACTACTTACCTTTTGGATTAATTCACAAATCCTCTGCTTATTCATGGTAAACTAAACATATATTCTGTGCTGTCATCTAAGGAAAGCAAATGTTTTTGTTAAAATTATGCATTCTAATACATGGTTAGGTGCTCTATCTACTGGAAAGGTTTAAAAATGATTTTTAGCATAGAATTATTTATTATATTGTAAATAATACTGTATCTAGGGAAAACATAAAAAAAATAAACTGCTCAGAATGAAGCTGATTAGAAATTTCTGATTTGTTCTTAGAATTTAATTCATACAATATTTCATTGAATGTCCATTATCACTGACTATAATAATTTTGCGTCTTTAAAGGTTATATTTTCAAGTATTACCAAACTATTTTATTTTCATTTCGGAATAGTGTTTCAGAGCTTCACCAATAAAATAGTTAGGGTTAATAATGCCAACTGTGAGATTTGAGAAAATTCCACCAGTGAGAGGAGAAGAGTTGAAAGAGTAAAAACTTTATATTTTTCTATTCTTTGTAAAGAATATGTTTTTAAAACAACATTACATTCGGTATGACATTATTATTTTATTTAAACAAATATGGGGCATGTTAGTCCAGTGGTTGGATGAGTGCTAGACTGCTGACTGGAGGGCCAGGGTACGATTCCCGGTGATGCCTCTTGGCACCCTCAGCTTCACCCAAGCTG
>LYUA01000241.1:11448-29371 GCA_002093875.1 Calopteryx splendens | reverse complement strand
TTATGAAACATTTAATTTTTATTTACATTTATAGCTTTCGGAAAGAGAGTTGCTCAGAGCGATGCCAGCATTTTAACGAAAATTTTCCAAATTCGCTGTGGGCGACGTTGGCACTTAGTGTTAAGATATGCTGACTTTCTATTGAAAATTACCTAGATTTATATATAGTTCATTAGAGTTGTGATGAATACATTTGAGTAATTTCAGTGATGAGATTTTTCATTGGTGTAAACTGAATTGTAATTTAAGATCATAAAATTAATATTTGGAGCATAAAAACACTGTGCACCTATATTCAGACAAACAATATGTTAAAATATGGTTTGGTCAATGGCACATGAACCACTTAGTTGCACCATGCAGCTAGCACTGCTCACGTTGATAATAGGGGAGTACCTGCCACCAGGAGTGGTGTTCATTGGCATTTATTCTTAGCATGCAGTGTGCCAAATCATAGTGCTGCAAAATGGCAAATGTTAGCCATGTGCGGAGTCACACTACAATGATCCTAAGTGGCCCATGTGTGCCTGGTCTCAAAGGAGATGCTCAGTCCTGTAGTTAGTCTAATGTTTTTCAGACCTGAGTTGTGCAATGTATTACATACGATGTTTTCTTTCTACAAAATTTGGCATTACAAATTAAATATTTTTTAAAATGACGTTGAACTTTGAAATATTTTTGTTTTGTGGGTAAAATTAAACAAATTATAAAGTTTTTTTAAAGCATCATTCATAGCCCATATTGCTATTTAGGTATGTATGCATGAATATGATTCAGTTTCTTATTGGTAGGGAAGTATGATTTTTCATTATAAATACACATGGCTCAGCATATTTGTTGTTAAAATGCATGGCAGCTATACTGAAGGTGTACTAACAAATGCTGTTGCTTACTACTTGTGATGAAGTGAGATTGGTTGGATGAAAAATATATTTTTATAGTATGATCATAGCTTAGGTGTCAGTGATCTTAGTTTCCTTCACTCGACTAATAGTGAAAAAAATGGAATGCATACCACATTGTATTCAGCCTTTAAAATTGCTTCTTTGTTTTGATGTTTTCTCTAAAATTGTTGTATTGTACCATGCCTAGACCATATACTTTCTTGTTGTCGTTCATATATAGTGGTATAACATAGTAGCTTTCAATGTTGAGGGTAAAGAGTGCTTGTAAGGATTTGAAAATTAGCATATCTTAGAAATTTTATATATTCCCTTAACAATAGTTTTGTGAGTGTAATGCCTACATGCATAAATTGTGAGCTTCAGTTATGAATATAGTATTTTTGTTTTATAAAGCAGTTTGAAGTTCAAGTTTATCTTTTATATTTGAGTTAATAATTAATGTTAACAATCCTGCCCAAATACAAACCGAACCCCCAAAAATTCCTAAACCTTTTTGGGGAAATGTGTTTCTTGAAGATTTTATGCTAAAACATTCCGGGCATACATGGGCGGTGTTTAATGCATTATACATTGCATTTTGCAAGGATTGAGTGGGAAAATGATGTAGGTTCCTTTTTTTAGCATGAATTTAACTTCTCCAGAATGCTGTTTTCTTGTTCTCACCCAAGCTTGTGGCAATCTGCAGATGCTCTCAGCATAGTCATTAATGTAAATATTGTGATGGACCTCATTGCAGTGCACGGCACTTGTACCAATCTTTATTTTTTGGAAGCAAAGCCAGGAGGGCTCATCTAACAAGAGTAGAATGGTGGTGGTTTCCCATGGCTTCCTTGATTTTAATCCAGCATCATTATTGCACCTTCAAAACCTTGTTTTCTGGCCCTCTTGTGTGAGTAAAATAATGAATGCCAATGCTTCATGTCATCCTATCTTCTCATATCACTGTGATTCCACATCTACATAATATCATATGCTAGGAATGGATGTTTTAACTCACTTCTCTTTGGTTGCATAAACAAAATTTTTTCAATTTTTCTGAGGCTCAGATTTAAGCTGATGGTGATTTTTAAAAAATCCCAAATTATAGCAAAAAGATGGTTAGCATGTGGTAGAAGGGGGGTGAAATGAATTTACTTTTGGTGCTTTCATGATGTGGCTGAATTGTAGTTAATTTATTTGTGAGTTTTCTCTTTTTATTTGATAACAGCTTGTTAATAACACATGTACATATAGCCATTGTTTATAGCTCTTTGTTTGAGTTGTTTATTTTATTGTTATAGCATTGTTCATTTGAGTGAATGGTGAGAAGCCTGTGTGTCAAATAGTAGGAATCTGCTGAATTTTGTTGGAATGGACGGTGTGAATCAGATTTTATTTGATTGTTAGTGTATATATATATATATATAAGTCAAATTCCAGGGTTTTTTGATTTTCTATACTCATTTTTAGGGCATATCCGGTGTACACGGTGGGGGAAACTGCCACCATGTATTCTGCTGCCTCCGGTCAGTACTATAGCACTGGAAACTCGACAGCGGTGACATATAGTCAGGTGAGGATTCATAGATTTATTTTATCCATGGAGTAAAAAATGAAGTAGTATGGTGATGATTTGAATTTCATGTGCAATACAAACTTGCTATTATAAAGATGAAATTACCTCATTTATAGAGTTGTAAAGTTTAGCTAAAAATATAAAACAATATTTTTGATCTTTTTCTTATCTTGGTAATGTTTTCATGGTTTTTGTTGCTCTAATTTGGAACCATTATGCTGGCATTTGAATCAAACTACAAAAGAGAAACCTTGTTTTAATGAATTCAATGCAAAATCTGCATCATTTCGTCTTCAATTTGTTTTACTATCTGATCTAGTCAGAAACTACCCAGAAAAATAATCAAGGTTAATATATTCCAGTTACCATTGTCATTAATAACCCTTTGCTTTTTATTTAATCTATAAATTCACAAAATATATGTGTAAGGAGAAACAGCAATAATTTTATTGATTTCACCAGCTTATACTGAGATATTCCGCATGTAACTTAGGTCAATGTGTGCATCAGGGATTGATGGGAAAGTATATGCAGCCTTATTGTTATGGAAATATCATTAAAAACTATGTCTAATCACTGGTATGGCCACATAAGCCTATTGTTTATACAAAAGCTATGATTCTATTGATAGGTTTACCCCTGGTGAAAACACATCCGTTGCCTTAGTTATGAAAAATAAATATTAAGGTATTAAATATTTAAATTCAATAAAACCTCATTACATAAATAATACTGCTTAATTTTAAATATCTGTAATTCAAAGCAAAGAGCAGTCCCACACCAAAAGGACTGCATTTTTATTAAGAATTAATGGAAGGATGTGTCTATGATATTTGAAGCTATAGTCATATCTGATCCCATCTAATCATAATCTGATCCCATGATTCGATTACATTTTGAGGCAACTTTATAGCTAGTTCAGTGATTTTTCCACCCATGTTCTATAAACTATTACCATATTAATTGACTGCTATGGAATAGATGCATAGGCAGCACTAAATCTTGCATTTAATGAGTAAGAAATGTAAAAAAAGGAGCAGGCTTTTAATGAAGACCTTTGTTTAATATTAAATGGCAATTAAAATCAGCCCAAATTCTTTCTTTCCATATTATCGTAAGTGTAGTGAAAAAATATTTGTTATGTTTATTTATTTTGTCGTCAGATGCAGAGTCAATAAATGTAAATTCGAGTTTTCATAGCACATGACAGTATTCATTATGCTTTCTGAAATGTGCACAACTAGTGAGGGGACTTGCATTTTATCATTTATTTTCAGCCACAAGAGAAGATTCTAGCCATCAGAAGACATCTAGCGTTGGACAAAATTCATAGCAGTATTCCTATTCCACCCACACCCTTCAGTCTTATGCTCTCTCAATACACTTGGAAGCATTTCAATTGTGATCTCAAAAGGGTTTCAAGATGACAATGGGCTCTTGACATCTTAAACTGTTTTTTTGTTGTTTAGTCCTCTACACTCCATCTCCCACCTCCCTCGCCCAAGGGGGCTACCATCTGGGGCTTGTTCATAACTTTTTTCATTGCCGTGTCTGATAAGTTTAAAAACCAGAAATACCTAATTGCTTTCTGTTCTTCAATCTGTTTCCTAGTTTCTGGGTTATAGACATGCATGCATTAAAGTGCATTACCCTTTTGCTGAAGGAAAGTTGTTGCATCATGAGTCACTTCCATCAAATTGCTAAGGTTTTATGGACTAGCTTGGCGTGGCATTGGCTGAGCTGAATTCGATGACGTAGTGAATGTTGTGGAGTGATTTTTGGGTATTTTCATTTTACATGTTAATGGAACTCTGCTGAAGAAATTTTTTTCTGAAAATAACTTTTTGGGACCACCTACTGAATTTATGAATAAAATTGAAATTTTTTGCCCGAGTGAATCACTATTCTGTCCTCTCTAACCAGCCTTTATCTAAGAGTCCTGTTTTGATAAAATTCTATCCTGAACTCTCTTCGGCCTACCACAACCATTGACTGAGTTAAAAGGAATAGGTATAATAGAATGGTGTCACCCAGAATGCGAGCATTCAAGCTGACTGGTCTGGCTCTCATCTTCTATTCATGAGGGAGCCCCTTATCTAGTTGAACAACTGACGACATTGCACACCAGAGGCACACAAGTTTGTAATAGATCAAGGGATTAAAGTGCAAGATCTTCTAGCTTCTCTTTGTATTATCTTAATATGTATTTCATATTGACTATTAAAAAAAGATGTTAATTCTTCTGTACTTATGGCGTAATGAAGTTCTCTTTTGTGAGAAATAACATCAATGTACAAAGCCGTTATAATTTAGGCACAACATTTTGCTATATGCAAATACTTAATGACTGGGAAGAAATTTAAATAAATGATATTCTGTAAGTAATGGAACCAGTTCATGGAGTAGAATTTTGTTTCAGGCATACTTTTATTATGTATTAAAAAGCTCTCTTTTAAGTCCCATGCATTTAGATGGATACTGCTCTTAGCTTCAAATTACATCATATAATGAAGTAACGAGTATTGATATATGTAATGAGGTTTTAATGTATTTTGTTTTGAAGGAAATCACGACATCACAGGTTCAAAATTTAATCATTCTCCCACTAAGAAAAAAGATTACTCTTCTATGATTACTGATATGCATGGTATTCCAGTGGGTAGAGCATTTGGCATTAAGCAGAGGCCCTGGGTTCAATTCCAGGTGGTACAGAGAAAGAAACTGACCCTCCCACCTTGATGTGTGATTTTCAAATGCTTTAGAGCTTGGTATTAGGCGAGCTCTACTCTCACCTATCAAACAACTTTCAGGTTGATTGTTTTTTCTAGCATTACCCTAGGTAATTTAATGAATGAAAGTTGAGAATAAAAATACAGTTAATGGCTGTAAAATGTCATCATATAAATGCTTCCTGTCCTGTAAGTCCTGAAGTTCAATAATTTAAAGTGGTTTTTTTGTGTTTTTGGCACATTCATATTGCTCTCTCATTGAGTAGATAATATTTTTCACCTTGTACTTTCGGAGAAACATCATTGAGAAGTATGTTTTGCTTTCATATGTGTGGTGTAGTGCAATTATACAGCTGAGGAAGGTGGTTTTTGGTAAAACAAACTATAAAGAAGGGTGAATTGAAGAAAAGTGTTTTGTTAATGTTAAATAAGTTTAGGATATCAAAAAGTAATCAATTTTACAAATGTATACCAGCAGTAATTAAAATGGTGATACATAATTTGTTTGATAGCTTGGCAGGACTTACTGAATAATAATTAATTATTTTAAAGTCTTAGTTGATGTATTAACTGCTAATTATAGATGGATTAGCCTCTCTATAACTAATTTATAACTAACTAGATTTTTTGATGGATCTTTCAAATCAGTAGGATATATCAAGTGGTTTTCATATCTAAATCTCAATCTGGGTTTTATAGTGTGAAAATAATAGTAGTGAGTTAACTGTTGCTGATATTCAAGGCAATGCATGTGATTGATACAGGATGAGGCTTGTGGGCATGTGGGCGTGTGTGTGTCTGAGCAGGTGGCGGGGAGCATGGGGCAAGGGACCACAAGTGTCGGACAAGGGGTTTCGGGGGGAGCAGGTACACCAGGGGGCTCCACAACAGTGGTTGCTCAAGCCACCAACCAGCAGCAGTCAGCACAGCTGCTTTCCTCGCAAGGCAGTTCGACCTACCTCATCCAGCAGAGCGTCGACTCTGATGGACATGCACTCATCACAACGCGGGCCAGTCCTCAGACTGTTGGCGCCGTGAGTAGCGCCCAATCCTGGCGCTGCCTCTTACTTGTCATACCATTATCTTCTTTACCTACTTAATGCATGGTTGACGTTCTGGGATTCTCATTTCTCTGAAAATGTTCTCCGTTATTAGAGTCAATGATTATGTTTACATAATTTTTGGGAATTTTAGTTTCCAATGACTTACGTTTGTGGATTGTTTTTTTTTCATACATACTGAATGGCGTAGTGTTTTTATTTTATACATGCTGTATTTTTCATCAAATTGAGATGCGTACTAGTGATTTCAATGGTAGCCTTAACATAGTCACAAAGCATAAAGCCTCTTTGGATATCTTCTCTTTGAATTTCTATCCTTTGTGATTTGAGCTGTATTTAAAGTAATTGCTAGTTTGAAGATTTTAAAATTTTAATTTCCATAGCTTTATACCATTTAAAGATGATAAGTCTGGATTGCTCTAAAACGTTGCACAGATGGTTTTTAGCATGTGTGCATGGTCCAATTTGTCAGCAAGTGTTAAGTGTTCTTTGTTGGAAGATATGAAAACGTAATTTTGGAAAACACTGGCAGTTGTAATCATCCATATTTTCCAGAATTGTTAATGTGTACAACTAAATTTTGTTTCTATCTTTGGTTCAAATGTTGCTCTCATTGTTTTTAGCATCCCCAGTGATAATTCTCATTTTGTTTCTTCTGTTTCATTACATTCTCTTTTAATTTGTATAGTTCTCGTCAGAAATTCCATTCTTTGTCTATTCCAATACTTTGTTCTCCATTGTCATTCTGTCTCTTTCTTTCTTCTTCTTGATTGTTTAATTTTTTCACTATTTTAGTATTTTTTTGTAATTGCATATCATGTTGTGACATTTTTACATGAATAAAACTGATTAATCTTAAATAATAAATAATCAGGCAAAGGATCATCCCGCTAATCATTCCCATTGCAGTCTGTATTTATCTGATATACTTTTTATATTTTATGTAGCGTAATCATTCTGTTGTTTTTTTTAATAACAATACCATAAACTGCAAGAAAACTCTGGAGGCATAAATTCAGGAAATAGACACATATATAGCCTCAAAAAATGCATTTTGAGTGTTAGGTACTATATTTTTCAATTAATACATGCATAAAATGATTTGTTTCTGCTTAGCCATAAATTTCCATCATTGTGCAAGAAAATTGTGGTGAAAAGACATTTAGTATTGTCATATTCGAGGAGTGATTTCTTGAAGAATTATTTGATGATGGTTAATAACTTTTCAGAACATTAAGGCACATGAAGCTTTTTATTATCAATTTCAAAGTGAATCAGTCAAAATCCTAATGAATGAAATTGTGCTGAAAAAGATTTGTGAACTGAAAGTGCAAAACTGGTGCCACTCTTGCAAACTTAATTAAACAGTGAATTCCACCCCTAGAAAAAAAATTATTATGTTAGTGTTTGTATATATGTAATACCAAGCACAGAAGAGTGTCATGCTATGAACATTTCCAAGAAAATTAGTAATTATCAATGACTAAAGGATATTATTTCAAAAGATTGCATGCCTAGTGATCAAGGAAACTCTGCCCATGGGAGATAAAAATACATTCACTGCATACATACTTCAAGACATGAATACATAATGATAGTTAGCAATTTGATATGGGAAAACACAAAATTATATTTCCTGGTGACTCTTCTGTTATTTGTTGTTTCTAATTGAGAAAATATAAATAAGATAATACCACGCATTCAGAAGGTTCAAGCAACTTCTTAGGTAGTTAGATAATTTTTTCAGAGCATATTATTGTGGTGTGATTAAAAGATGTTATTTTCATCCATGTGTATCAGAGCAATGGAAATGTATGGACCATTATCATACCAACTTCTATTTGTTATCGGAAATTCGGAACTTCAGGAACATAGTAACTCCATCTTTAAGTTAAATAGCAATTTGACTTGAGGGTTTGAAATTAACTAGTGATAAAAAACTGATTTTTGATTTTAACAGGAGATTAAAGTTAACATCCAGATTAACTTTTCAAAAGAAGAATGTGATTTCGTAGAAAAAATTGTTTGAATAGATTTATTAATTATTCGTTAATCATCATTTAACATTTGATTCACGGTTTTGTTGCTTAGAACAAAATTCTGCTTCACAAACCCCTAATTATTTTTCATAAAAAAGGTTATGAATGTGAATACAATTAAAAGAGAAAGCTTGTAGGAATGTGTCTGATGAGAATACTTGTGATTAATAGAATCAAATGTTTCATAAAACAGTAAATCCTTCATGTATACTCTTTAAGATATATTATCCCAGCTTTTGTTATTTTAATGTGGTGGTTTCATGTCACTTATGGAGATAGTTCCAAAATAATTCAAATTTTAGGCCATGAGTTTAAACTATGTACCAGATGATTTTCATTCAGATGGGCTCTTGCCTAGATATCATGTGTAAAATATCAAATGTGCATTAGTGAAAATGTATCAGAAGAGGTTTTTGAAATTCTAGAGTTAATCCTGTCAGGACTTCATATGTTTCAGGCATAAAATAAGCTTGAGTTATGATGATTGTTAAAATGTCAATTAATTCAACATTAGGCTTGGAGACACTTGATGGAATGGAAAAAAATTCCATAAATATATATTTTTTAATTTTAATGCTTTTTTTACATTACCCACTTCCTTAAACACAAATCAGCTATCATTTTGGATGGGATTTTACATTTAAACACTGAAACCCTCTGAATTTTCCAAGATGAAGGAAGTAGTGATAAGATATTAACATTTAATTAATTGCTAGTTTATTTTTAAATTGTTCAGTTTCTGTTTTGAAAAGATAAAGTTTCTTCAGGATATTTTCTTGCTATGTTCAGCTAGCATAATGGTCATTCCATTTGAGATCATCAAATGATTGAAGCTGTACCCCGTACTTAATTTTTATGAAGTTCGATACTGTAATAATACCATATATTACCTCATGAAAACCAGTAAAACATTTTTTTATGTCCTCTTATATATTTTGTGGCTGCTATTTGTGTAATACAATTGAGCAGAATTTAGGATTTGCAGAAGTAATCGTTGAAATTATTGGTTGAATAGATTGATTAATTATTTGTTATTTAATATTTGATTCATAATTTTGTGCTATAAGTGATTTTGCTGTTATTTCAAATCTAGATATATGCATCTCCAAAAAGTAAATGTGGGCACATAAAATATTGCGGTAATAATCTTGAAATAGTGGTTGGCTGCTCTTTTTAAGCCAATTAGAAATTTTAACAAAATTCACTTATTTTTAAGAATTAGACTCTCTATTTCACTGATTTTTGTCTTTATCATTATATATAACAATATTCCTCTGCAAGATAATTACTAGTACTCAACAGGAAATGTTTTCCTTATTTTAGTCAGAAATCCATGAATAGAGGTTCTGTGGTCAAAAACTTATTTGGTAACCAGATAAAATTCAAAGTATTATTAAGAGTAGTAATTTGTTCTCTGGTAAAGTATTTTCTCCTATCTCTGTCTCCCCTTCTCAGTCTGCACTCATTTGATTTTGCTAGTTTTGTTGGGCTTGTGTTCCCAGTTTTTATTTTATGAGTAGCATAAGGTAGGGCTATTTTGGACATTTTTGACGGTTTTTGATGGTAAATGTTTTTTCTGCATCATAAAGCATGAAATGCAAAATGGAGTATGTCCTATCTCTTGTTAACAGATTTTATATAGAAAAAGCTTTTATAATGTTTCTAGAGTAGCTTTTTTGTTGCTGTATTACACAGTATCTGTAATTGAATCACAAGATGGAGCAATTTTGTATACTAGATAGTTTCCAAGGGCATGTAAGATTATAAAGTGCTATGAGTGATTTCGAACACATTTTTCATCAACTCTAGTTTTATTTATCATAAGCAGGTTATTGACATAAAGTAGTTGGTGTATCATTATCTTAATAAATTATTCTTATGAACTTAATTGTACAGTATTGACTCTAATTCTTGAAGAAACTAAAAAGTATTTTCCTTCTTGTAAATAATTAATGGATGAAAAAGTCCTTTAAGTTAATGTATGCACTATAAAAAATTGAAATGATATATTCTATAACAAACTTAATTAAGCGTTAGATTGTTTTATCGAAGTTCAACAACTTCTGTGCCACTTCTTTTTTCTGTATTCAGAAATTCGGATTCATTTTTGCAGGAAAAAATAAAAATGGAACTTACATCACCAAAAATTTTGAGTTGCTACATGATATTATTCATGAAAAATATATAATCTCCACAGACATCCCTTTAACTTTACGCTGTCTTTCCTGCCAATTGTCTGCTATCTTGAACTTCCAAGAGAAAAAATAAATATTCTTAGAGTTCAATTTTTTCATAAGAACTTAGCTAATAAATCAGATAGAGCAGTCAACTGCTTCATTGGCTGATTCCCCTGAGGACATCTCCCCCTATACAGGGAGTTTGTAATTGTTGCATATTCTTTATCATCATCATCATTCAAATCATCATTTATGTCAATTTTTGCAATCAACTTTTTATCGCCTGATGACTCTGCAGAGCACTCAAATGCAAAGAGTCCATTGCAAAATTTTTTTTCATTATATTCATACAACTCAGGGTTTACATCAACTTCTTCATTTTAAGCCCAGCATGTTGGGTAAGTTGTAATTTTCTATGTTAAATGCACCTCACTTTTGGAATGGTTCTTCTGATTTTAGAGCCAGGAATATTTAGATATTTTTCTGATATGGTGGGATACTATATTTCTTACTGATGCCTTGCAAATGGATTTTTTTCTTCCTTTATATCCCTGATTGTATTTGTAAAATATTCTTCTCTGCATTTTAAATGCCCTTCATTCCCAAAATTTATGGGCCATGATTGAAATTACCCTGCAAAGTGCTGTTTCACTATCACAGCTGCTCTCATAATTCCAATAGATGGCATACATCTATGAAAAATGGCTTGAACCAGGTCAAACATGTGTACCTTTGGTAGGTGCTGTTCATTAACTTTTACAGGATAGACTTAGGGAGACCACGCAGTTGTAATGAATTTTCCTTATTGTTGTTTGTTATAACATCTAGAAATATAACTAAATGATCATGGAAAATGCCAGTAAGTTCTGAAGTCATCATTTCATTCTAAACCGTACCAAAACTTACCCAAAAATATTTTGGTTGAATAATGCATTGTTTCTAGGGAATTGAATATTGAAATGTACAACTGTCCAAAATCATCATGCTGTTTGTAATTGCCTCACGTTACGGTATTTCAGGAATCTACTGTATGCATATTTTATTATGTGGCTCTCATAATAGAATTCCATCAAGTAGACAAATATAACCAATTTTTTAGGAATCCAATTTGTCCTCACATTGATTAAAAATTAGAAAAACTATTTGGCTGTCTGACTTTAATACTTTAATTTATGAATACTTATCATATAAGTAACAGAAAGGTAATCTTGTTCTTGTTATTATTTATCTCATTCCATAGCAAGGTGATTGCAAGCTTACAATTAATATTAAGTATGTCCCCATTAAAGGATTTTAGTCAGTTTTGGAAAAGCTATATAAAAATACTTATGTAATACTGCACTGCCCAGTCAGCGTTGCAAAATGTTTAACTGGTTTTCATGTGTTCAAAAAATATTATTTTGCTAGTCCATCGAAAAATAAAAAAATATTGCTCAGTTGTTATTAAAAATTTGATGATTTCATCCATAAAATATGCTTAGGTTTGACTGTTTGCTTCTAAAACAATTGCTTATTAATTCAAGATTTAAGGTTTTGTAGTGTGTATGTTTACAGTTGTGTTGGTTTTTAACATAAATTAACATATTTTACTGATGAATAACAAATAGATCTGATATAGATTGACTTTGAGAAATGCCATTACAATTTCATAACTTGAAGTGATGGCTACAACTGGTAAATTTTAATATTTAAATTTCCCAGAAAAACTATTCTATTGGCCCTATACCTTGCATAATAATGTTTAACTTCGTGCTTTTTCATGATAAAATTTGTGGAGGTAATACCTCCATAGTTTAGCTGTATATTTTGTGCCATTTTGGTAGCGAGAGCATGCTTGAAGGTAGACAACAGAATTAACTGCCTTCATTTATCATTAGGCAGTAGTGGCTAGAGGCATGCTCTGCCTACATGACAGTGCCCTCTTATTTATTCATTTATTCCATGGCATGTCTTCCTTGATGCTCTCGGGGCCTTGTGTGTGACTGTGAGTATGTGTGAGCATGTATGCGTGGAATATTTCTGGCCTTGCCCATGTGGGTCCATTCGTTCCCTGTTTACTCAGGATGCGGGTGGGACTGTGACATACATGGTCCCCGGGAGCACTGCTAACCTAACCCTGGATGGTGATGGGCATCCAAACCTCTCACATGCAACTCGTGTCTCTCCAGCCACCGTAAGTCCTTGCCTACCTTTTTTGCCCATTTCTTTTTTCATCTTTCCTTTATATAATATCTCTATCATTCTTTTATTTTTCCATACCTGTTTGTGCCTGAATAACATTTGTGAAAGTGTTGGGCTCTTATGCATCTTGTTTCTTATTCACTAATCCCTTAATTGCTAGTGTGTTCAAATCTCAGATTAAATATGTTGCATTGATATTTGAATGCTATGTATTTTATTAAATTTTTTCATAGAAGTTAATAGCCCTAAGAATTATGTACTTAATGCTAATTTTTTTGTTTTTGTGTGCTCCCCATAAGTGTCAAATGACTTCATTTTAGCAAAATTTGAGCCCTGCCAGCTAATTTTGTGATAAATTTAGTTCTTATCCTTATATGTAATTTTTAAATATGCTCACGTAGTTGTGCAGTATTATGAATAGTTGTTATTAGTAATTTTAAGTTGACAGTTTTAGATGAAAGATGTAATTTCTTTGTTTAAAAAAATATTTTTTACTCATAGGCTTTAAAAATTAAATTCAAGCATTTGGTATTTTCAAAGTAAATGAAATAATTAATTTTATTTGAAAAATTTACTCTGGATAAAATGGAATCCTGGTTCTGAGTTGTTCTTGTATGGCTTGCACATGAAAGCATCTTTTAATTCTGGCAAGGGTGCCTGTTGTCTAATTGAATGCTCGTGGCCCATGCGAAGAAACAAGTTTTTGAGTGGGATGAGTCTATTTTAAAGGGTTGCAATTGGGGAGGGGTGTTGGTGAAAGTGACTAGGACATCATTTACCCACTTCTGCTCAAGTCACTTTGCCTTTCCCTCCAAGTTTCCCCTCTCCCAAAGGATCTTTTTCCTCTGCTCAATACTGCCTAGTGTGCTATTGAGGGGCCACTAACTTTCAAGCAAGCTATACCAAAGGTCTACCTTCACAGGGAGTCCTTGCACTCATGCTTGATGGTGTCCGAAAAACTTAATTTTAGTAAAGTCCCTTCCCTTAATGCATTCTTTAAAATGAAGTGGAGACTTGTGTTTTATCAAAACAAATTTAAAAAAGATAAACGGTTATTTATTGGTGTTAGCAGATCATCTGTCTGCAATTATATCTTGCATTTTTATTATAATCAATACTTACATGCATATTAAGCTCTTGCACTCACAAAAAAGTTTGATCACGTTGAAGTTCCAGTATCATTTTGGATCTCAGCACTGTGGGGGCTTTTTCCTAACAGCATAGGAGTTGTGCGATATAAGGTCACATCTTATCGGCTGTCAGAAGCCAAGATTGTTAATATGTATAATCATATGAAGTTGTTAAGTATGCATTAAAAATTATTTAAATGCCACTTTGACTATTTTCACCTGCAGCTTTTAGCCAAATGTGCAACTTAAAATTCCATTTGCATATGTATTACCCAAAAGATCTTTCAGAATTAATTATCACAAAAAAATACATTTCTGGGTCCATCTTAAAATATTTTCCATCTCAGTTTGGTTCTGTAGATAAGATTTATATTGTAAAGCAGGGAGCCACTGTAAATCTGTTTTCACACTTGGTTATTTTGTACTACAGCAATTAATTTGATAACTAAAAATGATATAAGCATACACCCTGTGGAAATGTATATAAAAATTATCAATATTTTTTCTGCCTCTTAACTTCAAGATTTGTATCACTTTGGGAACTAAATTCCATCCTAAGCCTCGTGAGAGTGAGATGATCCGAGTGTCTTTTTTGACAATGGGAGTCTGTTATGTTTGGCACTGCAATATCTGGTGGCTGCTGGGCCTAGAACACTTGGCTACAGTCACTGTGACATCTCTGATGTTAAAAAAAATTAGTTTTAAATTTTGCTCTAATTTCTGCTTTTAAATGTTAACATATTCAAGTTAAAGATCTTTAAATGCAACTAATGGTTTTTGTCTTATGTCATAGTCTTTTATGTGAGAAAATAGCATGAACTCTTAAATAAACCAAAAACTACCATGTGAAAATGCGTTGAGGTTGAAACATATCACACACGATTTTGCCTTGAATACAAGATGGATATTTTTTCCATTATTTTACTTTCACAATGAAAAATTGCTAGGCTAGAAGTCAATAGAGTGCAAATTCTCAAAAAAATTATTTTGAAAAAATGGTGGTAAGTTTCCTTCCCATTCCCCCCTCTTTAACATTGTGAAACATCAATTAGAAATTGCTAGGCCTTGACTTCCATGGAACATTTAATCCACCCCCTCCCTCCAAATAAACATTCCAAATATGGATTTCTCAAGCCCTCCTCTCCTGGTTTCTTCATCCCTAATCCGCTTACTGCCTCCCTGTCACTCAACATCATATAAGCTTTGATTTTGAGGTAAATCTCATGTGGTGGGGTTGTAAAACAATGAAAACTAGGTTGTGTACAATAAAATTCCAAGAGAGAAAATGATGTTAGTCTATTATTACTTTGAAGCAATTTCACAAATTTGCATTTGAAAGTATCAATTTTCACCTTGTGAACATGGCACTCTGTTGTCAGCATGTTGACTTGGATCACAAATGTATGCTGGTTTTATTACTATATTTTCCATGATGGCTTTTACAATTTATTGCAAGCCCTTCACACCAATTGCAGTACTTTTTCACAGTAGTTGGCTCAAACCTGAGTTTCCATTTGTAGGTGCTGTGTGAAAAAAATTGTTTAGTGCAGTTCCTTGGGATAGTAATTTGGTGATTTCTCCTGTCTTCTATACCAGTTGTGCAACTATTAATTTTTATCTTGACTGCAATGAAATGAATTTTGCAATACTCTCTCTACTGTAGTCTTCACTTTTACTAATGGAGGACTGATGTTCCCCTCCCTTCTCTGGCTAATTGTCAACAGCCACTCACCAAGTCCTTAGTAGCCTAGAATTTTTGTAGAATTTTCGGTCATCTTACTCACATTTGCCCTCTAACTGCTTATCATACATGATGTATATTCATGGAGTACACTTGCTTATTTCACATATAACCTCTATCTCAAACTCCCCAGATCCAAAAGTTAGCTATAAGCATAGACCTTAGGTTAATTTATTATTTATCCAAAATCCAGTTCAAAGGAGTAATCATCAGTGATAGTAATGCTAGGATTCATTTGACACAGCTCATTACTCACTTTTCCACTTGTCTACTCTCATCCCAACTTTCATTATTTGCTTCAAGTATCACATCCGATGTATCAAGGTCTTCTGTCATTCCCTTCCTCACTCCTATCATCAGCAAGTGAGAATGTCTTAAAATATGTTTGACAAGTTTGTCCTTCCTTATTTTCACTGTTTTCCAAGCCACTTGTTCAAATTCATATTGTGTTTTGAGAAAATTTTACCTTTCTAGCTACTTTCTTCCCTCTATATCTGAGGTTTCCTACAGTGGGGAAATCTCTCTGAATCTCCTAATTCTCTACCAGGTGATCTTGTGTGAAGTACATTTCATTCTCACATATTTTATAATACAATTAATCTTACCACCTATGTTATAGCATGAATAATCCGGTCATTGGTTTGGTGTGGGGACTAGTGTACTGGCTTCCCTCCCAGAGGTCCCTGATTCAAATCCTGTTGGTGGCAGTATTATTTTCAGTAGTAACCCAATACCTACCTTACCTATATGGAGAGCACTTCAAGTTCTACTCTTGTCTGTCAGATGGGATGTTGAAATGTGAACTCGTCAGTGCCTTTCGTTAAAGAGTTGGTTAACTAATGCCTATGCCGGGTTTCTCTCCACCCTTATCCAATTCCCTACAAATCATACTTCTACCATGTTACCCTCCTATCCCTAGTGGCACAAATGACCTCAGCCGTCGTGTGTCTCCTCTATTGACTACTACTACTAATGAGTAATCTTGTGTGTGTAAAATTTGATTTATTTATAGTTGTCAGCTAAGCATCAAGTCCTAACAGTGCTGTGTGGTGATTTTCAGAAAATGTTTATAATAAAATTAGTTAGCAATGCGGGTTGAAATGTCATCAGTCAAGGACTGCCTGTATCAGGTAGAAATAGTACTACAAAATGGCTTGGCTACCATCGTAAAATTGCTTTGGGTAATCCAAAGATGAAGTGTCATATATCTATTTATAACCCTCTACATTTTTCAACTTCCTTAGTAAAATTTATAGTTTAATTCTAATGAAAAATGTAATATTTTATAAACAGGAAGGGAAAGTGAATGGCATGAAATTACTTCCTTTTACATTCCTTGTTCTCATTTGCGTAATCTCTGAAGATGGCAATTTAAGAGTTTGAGGGGAGAAAATTCTTTTGAATAAAACATAAGGAGATATTTTATGATTAGTTTTGTTATCAGTCTCTTGTAATGAAAACTAGATACTCTTAACCTTCCAGAATTCCAGTTGCCTTTATTTTAACCTATAACAAGCTTTGCACACAAGACTTTCACAGGTCTCAATAATGATCAGATTCCATTATATTTTACACCCATGCCTTTTCTAGTGGTCTAGAAGTTTCACTTAACCAAGGAATAACTTAATGAAGTACTTAAATATTTGAAATATCTTAATGTGTATTGCAGTATCAATGTGCATCTTAACTATTAATTTATCTTAAAATTTTGTTTTTATTAATACTAAAATTTAATTACATTCTTATTGAATGACATAGGTCCAATGGTTACTGGAAAATTATGAAACTGCTGAAGGAGTGAGCTTGCCAAGATCTACACTGTATAATCATTACCTTCGTCATTGCACTGAAAATAAATTGGATCCTGTTAATGCTGCATCATTTGGTAAACTAATTCGCTCCGTCTTCCTTGGTCTACGTACTCGCCGTCTTGGTACAAGGTAAGGAATTGTATATTGTTAAAATTGCATTTGAGCAAATCAATCATACAAAGTAAATGGCATATTCAAATCTAAGCCATAGCAAACCATAATTAATGACTCATACTAATTGTCTGTTGTTTCTGCATAGTTAGAGTATTGGTATGAATTTAATTTTTCTAAGGCATTTGAAATTCAAAGAATAAGGTGGTATGGTGGTGGTAAGGTGGTATGATAAGGTGGTGATGATGACTTCTGCATTGCATCCGAGTACTTATACATCAGAAACGTTCCTGTTTCACCATTCACAACCATTGCAGTTGTATTTTCAGTAGCCAGACCATATTCTTGGAGATGAAATTTAATTGGTTATAAAATTTAGAACAACGATATTCTTTACATTGATACCTGAGAGCCAGTATTGCTTATCGATACGAGGGTCGTTCAATAAATCCTTAGAAAAAAGTAGAAAAAACACTTTTTTTG
>LYUA01000240.1:749495-768463 GCA_002093875.1 Calopteryx splendens | reverse complement strand
AGGGAATTAACACTAAGTAGGGGAGAATGGAGGACTGCAGTAAACCAATCATAGGATTGAAATACTGATGATGATGATCCATTTCATTAAATTCTACTTTCGATGACCCCTTTATTTAGTTTCTATTACCTAAAAAGTCTCTCTTATTTTGTTTTTTAGTAATCTATCTCTTCTAGTTTGGCCTAATATTCTGCGTAATATGTACATTTTCGCAGTTAGTTATTTTGTTTTACCCGTTGCTGTATCTGGGTTCGTTTCTGTTGAGAAACATAATACCGGTTCTATTATCTTTTGGAAACTGGTTTTTGCTTCTCTAGATTAGCATTACTTGATCCATATAAGATTATTTATACATGCCCAAATTCGATTTGCTGTTGCTAATTCATGTCCAGTTTCATTATCTGTCATTCTCTTATTACTCCTGTTCTTGGATTGTAAAGTTGCCTCACCTTTTCGAATATTTTATTAATAACCATTATTTTACACATTTTTTACTCGGGGGAGATAGGCATAGATTTTGCTTTTCCCTTGGCTATTTTCATATTTATTTTGTTGATTTTTATTAAAGTGGAACACTGGAATTTGAAGGTCATTCTCGTTTTCTGCTATCAGTCCATCGTCTGCATAACCTATAATGTTAAATTTACTTTTACACATTCTGCAACTTTTTTTATATCTAGTATTATATCGTCCATAATTAGGTTAAGAAGAGTAAAGCATACAGATTCCCTTAGTCAGACTCCTTTTTCTGTAAAAAAATTTGTCTGAACATTTTCCGTTGGCTTTTATTCAAATTTTTATACCGTCGTTGATGTCCTTTATCAGATTCATGAGTTGGTTTGGTGCACTGCGTTGCAGCAAGATTTATACGTCTGAAATTAGTACCCAGTCAAAAGCATTATCTTAATCTACCTTAACCTACCCGGAACATTATGCATGGCATCGAAATTCAATAGCTGGTTTATTTTGTGTAGTGTAGTGTTTTGTGTAGTTACGTATTGTGCCAGTTTTTTATTAGTTTCCATTGGAGTTTTTTGTCATGACCATTAGGGTTTTATTTAGTAGATTAACTCCAGTGTAGTTCTCCGATTTTTACGCTCTCCTTTTATAACAATTCTAATTAGGACACTCGTTTTCCATTCCATTGGTACTTTGGACGTATTTATGATTTTTTATCAAACTAATTATTTCTTCTTGTAATTTATTTTCTGCATATTTCATTAATTAATTGCTAATATTGTTTTCACCGGCTGCCTTCCTGTTTTTCAGTTTTCTGATCAATTCATCTACTTCTTGTTGTAAAATGATAACTTCTTCTTTGCCTTTATTCGTGGTTGCTAGTATTTCTGCGTCTTCCTCTTCTTCTATACTGAGGAATTATAAGTAGTAGTAGGTATGTAGGATTCTCCATTCCTTCATTGTTAATTTTTCTGTCAGAAAAATTCCTTTACTTCTTTCCTTTTATTTATGATAATTTTATATATTTATTTCTCCTTGCAAAATAAACCATGCTCGATATCTCTTGTATATTACTTCAAGTGGACTCTTCTTACCTGATTTATATTGAGTTATGCTTCGTTTCGAGCTTGTCTGTATGCCATCATGTTTCTTCCTTTCTGTTGTTTATTTATTTTACTTATTCTCTTCTCTTCTGTACTGCTATTTCCTTCATTTTTCGCAAATGTACTTTCACTCTTTCTTTGTTGTGAATTTGTCTCTGTTTATAATTGTTTACCTTTATCCTAATACCTCTAGCTTGGCCCTTGAGATGTTATCCTTTATTATTCACCAAGTTGTTTCTTCATCTCATTTTTCTTCTATTATGTTTTATTATATCATATTTTTAGCCGGATTTCATAGAAATTACTTATACTGTCATATTTTATCTAATCTGTTATATATATCTGTACGTATTTCTGTGTATTCTGTGTCAATTTTGGCATTCTGTTCGTTCTTTGTTTGCCTAATAACAGGCTATGATCGTTACATATTACAGCGGGAGTTAGACACATCACGTCTTAAATTTTTCGTGGGTGAATAATCCTGTTTAATAACATACATTCTATTATGGTTAATTGTCCTCGGGCCATTTTAAAATATAAATTTATTTCTGAGTGTACGATTGAAGAAGTTATTATTTCTTCTCAATTCGTTTTGCATGCAGAAGACTTCTCCTCCATTGTCATATTTGTGATCTCATTATATATTTTTCTACGATTCCTGGTATTATATCTTATCCTTATATCCATTCCACTCAACAGGATTTTCTTTCCGTTCATATGCGTTTTGTTTAACGTTCCCTAAAGTTCTTCATGGGATTGGCCTTTCTCTTGTGATTTTTTCTTTTCCGGCGCATAAGCAGAGATTTTATGTAATGTTTGATTCTGTATATCTATTTTCATCGGTAAGAGTCTCCTTTAAACCATGTCCTACTCCTTTATTACATTTTATAACATTTTGTTTCATAGTTCATTAACATTTTTGCGCTCTTGTCTCCTGATGTACTCAGCTGTGTATTTTTTCAAAATCACTGTGCCAGAATGTTTCTTTTATCGTTTTCTCTTGCACCGCACATGTATCTATTTTATTTCCTCAGCTCCGTTGGGATTTCGTTTTCACTCGTGGGAGTGTTTTCACAGGGAGATACCCTAACCCACCAGCCCTTCTCCTTCATCCGGGCTAGAGACCGGCAGCGGCCCTTATTACTACTCTACTCAGCTACTCAGTCCACCTATCAGGTGCTCTAGGAGGTTATAACTTATGAAGTAAGTTATTTAATATAAGAATGACTAGTAAAATATTCTCTAGCTCTGGCACCTTGCTGTTAAGATATGTGTACAGGTATGAAGTCGTTCCACTTCACACGATTTCTCAAACAGGCAAAAATTTAGCTGTCATAAATAGGAAACGAAATTCAGTCAGTTAGTTCAGGGTTAGGGATACCGTACGTCCGAAATACTGCATATTTTAAGTTATTCCTGTGTACCGAAGAGGTATTTCTGTGCATTTCAAAACCTTTCTCCTTGAGAAATTTTTGCGTTCAAGGGTTCAAAAATCTTGCATTGAATCGACAATATATTGGAAGTATTTCCCACATTCAACGCTATGTATCGGTATTTGCATGATCGTCATGCGGCATTGTCTCAAAAAGAAACACTACAATACTACCAAGAATAATATTCTACCATTTTCTGCTTGATGTTGGAAGTGAATGGCCATGAAGTATTTTATCAAGGGTACATGGTCTTATTATATGTTTTATCATTTGCCCATATTCCGAAGAGCAAGAGCAAATTTCAAGAGAGCAAGGGATGCAGCAAGAAATCAAAACGGTCGTTTTATTAATGCGCATAGTTGTAAATGGTGTAAAATACACTAAAAATATTTTGCGTATATTTTAGCATTTAGTCTGTGATATTTCGATGACCTACGTTTTTCTAAAATTCCATACATTACAAAACATTTTCTCTACAACTTATTAAGTCATGCCGTATTAATTAGACAGTCACCACGGTGACTGTTATGTATTCCAGGGCTACATTTGGAAAGCAGGTATGACTTCTGTCGGATGACATACTTTGTTTCATATTAATTTCTTCGATGAAATGTCTTCTAGGATAGGCCATAGCTTTTTTGCTTGGGCCCCACCCCTCTCTCCTCCTGGGTCCACCCCTGCGAACGTAGCAGCTGGTCCCGTGTCACGATTAGATGACCGAAAAATCTTCCCATCGGCCACACGGTATTCATGCACACGCACATACTACACAGTTGTATTTTATATAATCCGTGTTTTTTGTATGAATCTCGCTGGAAGAAAAAAATCCACTCACGCTCTTTCGCTTCGTGTCACGTACTTTTATATATTGACTTATGATATATAGTTCCTTAGGTTTCTCAGCATTTTAATGAAAGTCATTGGTTAAAGTCTTAGGTACATGCAAATGTAGGAGTCCCCTGCCTTTATGGACATAAGCGCGCTCCTTAGAAGGATTAATATAACTCCACAACTTGTGTGTTGACAGATCACCGCCGAATAGGAAAACCGATAACCTTTCTGCTAAGGAGAAATTCTAAGAACTTTTAAATTTAATTAAAAACCATTTAATGAATATGACTACCATCACGTAACGTGGTACTAGATGTATTTCTATAATAGTAATGGTAAGTTTTACAATTAGGTGTAACCTCTAAATAAACATGAGAACCAATCAAAGATTTTACTTGAATCTTTGATTGGTTGAACTTACTCTTTACTTGAATTACTTGAATGGTGAATAATTGCTCAAAGAGAAAGAAATCTGGGGTCATTCGAGTAGAGTTATCTTTTGCTACTGCAAAGAAAATTAGAGAAGGTGCGTTTGCTGGTGAATGAGGCCAAAATGACCATTCCTATGTGATAAAAGTGGATTTAAAATAAGCGAAGGGAGGAGAATTCCATGGTCGCTATATCCTCCAAGGAAGGCCATGCATTGATATGAATGCAAATTTAGCAAAGTAACAATATTAAAATTTCCAAGGAACTGTAAAATATCATGGGCATGGCTAAAATACAACTTGGGATGTCAAAAAACTATATCCGAATAGTATAATTATTACGGAGCATAAATGGCTCTACTGCAAACTCTGTATTATTTCTTCAGTAAGTTATTGTATTGTTTTCATCAAATATGGTGATTTAAAATATTATTTTATTATTGACTTTGATATTTTTATCAGGTATAAACACCGTCATTGTCAAAGAGGATAAGAAGAAGGGAGTTCAGATATTTCACCCTTGAAGCTGAAGTAGGAACGAAATGGTATGTTCGTGACTTTCCTTGTACGCATACGATTAGTAAAGGGGCTGCGATGGGTTAATCTCAAATAGTATTAAAGAACATGCACCCTTCATTCACTTATTTTTGCCTTACATTAGGAATGTTTTGCCATTCACGATGCGCAAAAATTTCAAAGATGAACAACATGAGAGCAATTGAGTTCAACACGCCGACCTAAATTAGATTTGGCAAATATGTAAAGATATTGTTAATCCTGTTCTTTGAATAATATTTATAAATATATTTTCGTCTACAATTAAAAAAATGGACCCTAAGTTCAACTTGTGTAGTAAATTATTATGATGAGACTTGACTATTTGGGTTGACATTACCACAAATTTACTTTTTGTGGGCAGACGATTTAAATGATAAAATACTAATAAAGCGAACAAAACAAGAAACTTTGAAACAATTTATAAGTAGCCTTATTATTAATTGAAGTACCAAAACCGTGTACGGTACGTCCAAAATAGGCCACACTGCTAGTCATTTCTTCAAAAATACCAAATCGTCGGCAGAAATAGCTGGTGGGAACCGATTTTTTCATATAATTTTTTTTTTGCTACACTTTAATTTAAATAAAGTCAATGTGTGATTTTCAGGTTTAGAAACAGATCTCATTGTATGACTTGTAATAATTCTAAAAACATTCTGGTGTAATCATCAGTGTAACACTTAGGATTCTGGATAATGTCTGTAAAGAAACTGCTGAGATTTATGATAAGCATTTTATGTGGTATTAAATTTTTAATTCAGTGCAGAAAAATCTAATACACGGTTCAGCTGTTATAGAGTTAGCAATACTTTCAATAGACGAGCTGTTAGAGAATTCACAAGAGTCGTGAAATAAACACTTAAGAAAATACCGTGAACATAACATCATTAAGGCTTCAAGGCTCCATTAGAATGAATAAAATTTTTCAGAGAATTGTTTTGAGTTAAGACCCTTAAATAGGTATGTGCATTGAGTACTGCAACACAAATTCCTGTGGAGTAGGAAGCTTACCTCATGAGGGCCTTCATCTCCTTACTAAAGACGAGGAATCAGTGGGAGATGAGGTCGTTTCTAATTCAGGGGAATCTGAGGTGTTTTATAGCATATCACACGGAATATAGTGTGTCAATTTCTATGTCAATTAAACAAATCTAAATAAGCAGGTTCCACTATAATAGTTCCATATATACTTAATCTGTTTATATTCATGGAAATATGCGAGGACACATGTTTTTTAAACCGTATGATAACATATTTATCTAGTTGTTACTCTCCATTATCCGTTCTCTTATTTTGAGTTAACAATAGATGGCGAGAGATATAACGCACCCCTTGAGGTTACTGGGGGCAGATTAGACTCTTCCGCTTCTTTTGTACTAATCGATGGAAACATTGTTATTTAATAATTTGTTGTTTCTCTTGCAGCTTTAGGGTCACTGCTCTAATATCGAAAGAGTATATTTGCTATTTCTGGTACATTCATATTAATATTTCGAATTACGAAAGTTTTATATTTTTTAGGAAAATGTTCTTTTCATTTTTTTATTGATTTCAATGCCATTTTCCAAATAATTCGTTAAGTAAATATCTTTTCACTTCTGTGCAATTTTTATAGCAGGTTTGTAGTATTAAAACTCGGAATCAAAAATGTCCGATTACCTGGAAAACCGATGGCAATAATTAATGCCGATGTTTCATGTCTGGATGGTAATCACGCTTTCAGATGAGGTGAATCATATCTTTTTAATTTCTACCAGCTAAGGACATTTCAACTATCATGAAAATAAATAATCATATAATATTTATTAAATTAACACAAAATATCACGAATTCTCTCTGTATTGTGTTACATTTTCTGACTTCTGATGAAAAGAGTAACATAGTATTACACTGCTAATGAACTCCTTACATTCTATAATAGAAAGAGAGGCAAGTAAAGTTTCCTTTTTTATGCCTCCTCTGAGAATTAATAGTGGTTAGATTTGACCCATCCAGCCTTTTAGTGTCCGTCCCATAATATGAAGAGATAGAATTTAGAAAGCATGTTTGTTATCTTTGCGTTTAAAGCTACATAGTTTTTTTCGGCTTACAGAGATTACATATTTAAACCGAGAAGACAATATACGAAAGAGGTTTAACTAAATTTCAGATTTTATGTGCATGGTGAAGGACATTATTACCGTTTTTCGATAGGCATATCTCACATGAATTCTTGAAATAAACCCTTTTTCCTCATCAAGATGAAAATGTTTTCCATTTCAACAAAAAAATATGAAATTGAACTTAGCGCCCCGAAAAACCTATTAGCTGATATTTGTGTGACAGTGGTACCACAATTTGACTTTTGTCCGTATTTATCGGGGCCCGGACTTCGTGCGCTGATCAGATAACAATCACAGACCATCGGCGGGCAATATAGGTATCGTTCGTGGGGTATGATATCTTTAATTTCATGTTCTTAAAAATTGAGTGAATTTTATTTAAATATGCTAGCCCAATACATCCATAAACCTGGTGTGTAAATCCTATGAATGAATTAAAGGTGTACTTATTATGGATTTAAAATTTGTCCGTAATTAATCCTCGAGTCAGGTCGTTTGTACTCACCAAACTAATAATTTGATATCTAAAATTTCTCTACTGAAATTTTATTAAATATATGTTTTTAGTTGCTAAGTTGGAAAAATCATCATAATAACAATATTTGATTCTTGTACCGTAGAAAACTACCAATGTGAAGTATGCCTTATAACAAAACAGTTGCACACAAAAAGAAATAATCAGTAGGGCTAATAGGGATTTGGTCGGTGCCGACAGAAACGAAATTATGCACATGGCTGAGATAAGTCTTTAATATCGGTCTGTGTAATTTGTCTCATATGTAAAAGTTATGGATTCCTGGCCTATCTACGCTAAAATCTTTCTCTCATTTTTACATCTCTTCACGGTTGATTCTCGCGCTTTGATATGAACGCTGCCCTGTCAGGCAATCGATACATGTCCCTACTCCGTGCTCCCTCATGGGAAAGTACTGGCAAAAGCACACATCATCCGTTTTTTCTCACCCTGCCACCCTCCACTTCTGTATCTCTTGTACTCTATCCCTCCCTCTCAATAAAGAAAGGATGGCTCTCCTTTCGGACGAGATTGTTCACTTCTCCACGCCTTTGATAGTAAATCACTCAGCCACACCTATTGCTTTCGTCCTCCCTCTACTTTTCCCACATAATTAACAAAGAGAACTACTATATTTAAGGCTTGTTCATGTGCTGGCGGTACCCTTTGAATGAAGACTAAAAAACGTTAAATTAGGAGAACGTTAGAAGGAAACAACTTAGAGAGCGTGATGCATAATTCTATTTTCCTACATTTATTGATAAGATGGTAATATTTTATTTATTTGTTATTTCCTCATAAAAATGAAAACGCACGGATCCGTGCCACAAATGTATACTAATTCAGATTTATTCCATAATTGATATATTAAACTGTTTTTCTCTCAAACATGTTTAGGTAAAAATCAATTCATTGTTAATCGCACTGATATATTAATAAAAATATTTTATTTAATCTAAATTAAATACACTAACTTATTTAGCTTTAAGATCTCATAAAAAGGCATAATTTCATACAACTGAATGACTTAAGCCTGCTTTCGTAAAGAGTCCCACTAAGAGTTCACGTAATTTGTGTCTGGGAAAATCGTGGATATATGCATAATTTTCACCTAAGAAATGCGGTGAGGTCTATAAAAAGTTTCAATGAACCCTGACGTAAAACGTCGATTTTTAGTTAGCATATATCAGTATTTGTTTTATCAATGCCAAAGTGAAAGAGTGTACAAATTTCGGAAAATACACTTTGTAAATCATTCTCGATAGAAATTTTAATTAATGCTGGTGAAACACTTTCACAGCGAAAGCTTATGTACTCAGACCTTACTACTCGCAGCGCTTCATGAAAAATGTATATGATAGTGAGATTTAATGCTTGTTTCAAGATTCAGGGGCATAGAAAAATTAAATAATTTATTTCATGGCCGAGAATATTTTATTCCCTTTTTACTTAAAAACTCACATGTTCTCTCTTTTCTTTTGGCACTACGTTACTCATAGAGTTGATTCGAGGGATCAGATATTTAAGAAAATGACTACTATGAGCATTATTAGTAATCCTTCAGTATAGTTGAGTACTGTCTATAATTTATTGCTACGCTCACTAGTCAAGAGTTCATAAAAATATATTTAATAATGCAAGCTGAGAGTGCAGATGTTTCAAGTTCATTGTCACACAATTTAGGCGTAACATTGAACCAAGAAAATGTTTGGCTGGAAAATTATCTGATAAAGCTAATGGGAAGTATCTATGTGTGTGTAAGTATCGAAATAATTTTCATAAGACATTGGATAAACACTACTACCTGATTTGACATCCATAGCGTAGAAGAAACTCCGTTAATCTTAAAAAAATAAATGAAAGCTTTCATCCCTAGTGTCTTAGATCCTTTATCAAGGCTTCCACGTGGTGTTTCAGATTTTTATGAAGTATGTTTTCCTTTCCTGGCTGCAAGGACCCTCATATTTTCGTTTTTATTTTCGCACAAGCCCTTCCACGATACCCAGAAACACATTTTAAATGCTGTGCGCTAAATGACTTGTGGTTAGGGCAGTAATGTGATAATTACTTCGTAAGAGGTACATTAGGTTTTTACTACGAGCCAGAAATTTCACCGGTAATGTTCTTTCAACGATTTTTTTTAAATGTTCCCTCATATTATTCATTGATAGACCATTATACACTGAAAATAAGCTTCTCCTGTGACTGAGTCTGTTGCAAGCTTCAGCTCCTCAAATTGGTTGGAAATAAAATTATTTTGAAACATTGGCAATACTTCAAAGATAATATACAGTATTGTACTTTATGTGTCTCGTCACCCGATTTTGTCTGGTAACCTCTTTACAGGTTTTGTAAAAATTACTCAGATATTCGAGACAATAGTTTTCTGATGTTTCTGATACAGTTCGCATAGGGCTGCTTTCAGATAAAATAATATCAGTGCTAACTCATGGAAGCTAATTGCCTCAGTGCCAAATAGGCGAAATTGAGACTCATCACTTGATGGTTTACAAACGGGCTGAAAAATAAGATATTCCGTGTTAAAATGTAAACAATGGCGTGGATTGCTTGGAGAAGAGAGGGAAGAGCATGTTGCCCTGAGATAGAGGAAAAAATGACCCACCCGCGTATGTGTTTCATCTGCGGGGGCCTCAGGCCTTCCCCACGCAAGCTTTCCAACAATCCACGAACCCCCCGGCTCAAATTCCCAGCTCACCCCTAAACCCCCCGCCCTCCCTCGGCTCTCACGTGCTCTGCATCCCACGCCTCCAACAACCCACTCCAAACTCCCCGTCTCTAACCCTCCCCCCTGTCCGCCCTCATCGCCAACCCTCCACCTCCTCCAAAAGTCCTCTACTCCTTTCCTCCACATCCCAACATTTATGGCGATTTGTCATTCCCCTATGCCGAAGTAAAAAAATGCTTGAACGAGTGGCTTGAGTAAATACGGTTCCAAAGAAAACGAAGGATATCTTAACGGAACCTTACGTTTTATTCGCTCACAGACGTGAATTTTGCAAATGTAACTCAGTTTCCAAAAATAAAATGGTATCCATACTATGGCAAGCTGATATGTATTATATTTTGGATGTTCTTCAAGTAGATACATCAAGTTGTGCAAATGTGGCGTTAACAATATTTTATTAAGATGACACAAGTGCAAAAAGCTGTCAGAGGTATTTGAATAGTTTTGGATTTTATAAATAAACTAAAGAGTGAAATGACATACCTATCTATAAAAAAATACATTGTAGTTGCTAAAACCCCTTTCTCAAATAATTTGTAAAAATATACATATTACTTATGTACTTATATACCCAACATATTACTTATGTAACCATAAATCCGAATCATATTTGCATATTAGTGCAGTATACAGTCTATAAATATATTTATAAAGTCACTTAGTCTTATCACGTACTAATTGGTGCGGCAGTCAAACGGTTTTACATCGTTTGGTATTAATAGTTTACCGCTCCTATTCAAATATTCACTTGTGCTGATGAAGTCTTTTTCTTAAAATGAACTCTTTGCTGCTCTTCCAAACGTATGTTAACTTTATTATTGTTAGTATGGGCGCACTATATAAAGGAATACATTTATGTTTATATCTTCTATGTCTTTCAATCCGAAGATTGGTGAATGAAAATGTCCTTCAGCTACGCCTGTCTAATGGATGCTTGAAACACATCGACCAAAGCCGTTTAATGTCATTGTACCTGAATGCAAAAAGCTTAAGTTTAAGAAATATTATTTGTAACTTTTTCACACATATTTGTACATACCGATTTGTCATACATATGTGTTAAAAATCTCTGATCTCTTTAATTTCTATTGACATATCTGATTTTGATGAATCCACTGTAAAACTCACTAAGATGTTATTTCTAATATATCTCCAAGTAAAATATATGTTTCATTATCATTGCCATTTTAAATATAATTCTTCTTTTCATAAAATGACATATTTACCTTTTGGAAAAAAAGAAACACATTAGTTTCCGTCTACATTTTAATTTCATAAAATAAACTTCCATGAAAACTGAGGGCTGTATTAAATTAAGTGCACTTGTTTGAAAAAAGATTACATTTACTTTCCATCTGAGGTGAAATTTGATCGTTCCCTTAGTGAAATGACAAAGTTGCATAAACGTGGAATTTAGCATGGGACAAATGACGTTAAGATGATTAGGCGTAGGTTTAAATTCTTTATCTAAAAGAACGTCAAAAAGTTTGGGACCGGATAAAAATTCAAACATCAATGGTTTCTGAGGAAGAGTTTGGAATTCTGGGAACACTTCGCAAAGTAAATAAAAAAATATAGGGAAAGTTTCAATCCTGATCAATATCCATTCATCCAACGGCGCGGCCCGTCTCCCATTTCTTCTACTCAAATACTGAGCTGAACTCTATTTACAATATTGCTTTTTTCAATATGCCTATTCCTACACCACCATTTTTCAATGAGCGCATGAGAGTATTCATTTTTCGAATGTGTTAATATTTACTCACCAAATAAACCCACACAGATTTTATTTAATTTTATTTATCAATTTTACTTTTGTATCCACCTCCAGTATGAGGGTTGGAAGACTTTTAATATTCTACTGCCTTGTGCTCAAAAGACCAATGCTTCTGGTTACTCTATATATCCACACAAATGCTTAAAAATAAATTTAATTTTTTTGTTAGCGACTCTTCTTGGAGAATAGCTGAAATTCTACTTTTGTGGGTAAATATGTGAATATAACTTACCACGAGAACTCGTAGCACCGTGACTTGTTTTATTTTAATCGTGGTTACAGGTTAGTTGAACTAATCTTCAATTCATATTTGATGAGCTCATTCCATCCAAAGCTAGACTAACTGTAAATGAAGTGAAAGATTCAATTTGTTTTAATTTCTCTTTTCCTAATGAAACAACGGCCACTATTACTTCTCCTATGTATACTAATATTTTAAATTTATTTCTGTTTACTAGCATATTATATCTCTAAAGTGTCTCTTACATTTACTCAGTTCAAGTATGTGTTTATGTCATATGGATTCTCTTCTTCTTCCTTTGGATCTGCAATGTCATCTGAAAAACGAAGTATGTTTACTTATTCCCCATTCACTTTAATTTTTTCATGACTTTACTTTTTTCTACTTTTTTACTCCCTTAAAACTGTATGTTGCCAAATTCTGTTTCAAGGTCTCACCCTTGATTAGGTTGCTTCCATAACATTGTCCAATTCATATATTCCTTTTTGCATCTTTATTCATCCAACTGTCATGTCTTTGCGGTACATAATTTTTTTTTGTAGGTAAATCACCTTTCACTGTAGTCCATGGCATGTGTTCCTAGAAATGTTAATTACTGGTTTCAATCGATATAGACAAATATCTTTTTTGATTCCACAAAGTCTACTAAAAGGCTTGTTGCATTTACCATTGATTAAACTAGCATTAGGCACTATAGAACCTTCTGCATCCCTAAGTGTTTCTTCAATCCAAGTTGTCTCCAAATTTTTTTCTCAATATTTCTCTAGCCTTCATTTTACTACTCGTATTAGTATTTTAAAGACGAGTAACGCTACACTTATTGTTGAGTAATCGTCGTATCCTCCGCGTCCTGGTTTTATTCGATGATACAACTTATACAGTTTTATCAAGGTTCTCTGGCAGTCATCGATTCCGTAGCGGTCTCAGATAACTTCCAAAGGTCTTTTACTTGGATATAAATCGAAGGCTTTGAAATTTTCCTGCTAATTTAGTACATTATGGACGCCTTGTTCTTCTTGTAATGTCAAATTCATTTCTCTCACAAATTAAGTCTGGGGCGTTGTTTTAGACCAACTTGCTCTCATCCTAAATTAGGATATCATCCACAGGTTCCGGTCCTAGAAACTGTTATTCAATACAGTCTCTACTATTCTCTTGTACAAAAAAGAGTTTTCTTCACATGACTGAAAGTAGTACCTGGTTTAGTTATTTGAGATGCATCAAAATATTCTACACATTTATCACGAATTGGCATTTTTTTAAATGGATGGTGAGCATGGGAAGCTAGACTTTTTTCTATCTTCTATGTTACCAGGCTGTGTAAAAGATACCTTTGAGTATAGTTTCTTCTTAATACGACTTCCTAATTTAGATCTAACAGTCAAAAATATTTCTATAGTGTCTCAAATCATATTCAAGTAATAAATGCGACAAATTTTACTGTGGGTTGACAAAAAAAACTCTGATTAGAATAGGAAAGTGCATGGTTTTTTTATTCAAATGGCAGCAAAACATAAAAAGAAAGCCTTGGGGCAGAGATTTTCTGTTGTTGATGAATATTTATGAATGGAAAGTTGTTCAGTCAAGACTAAATTGATTCAATCCAGGGATCCGAAACTCAATTATTTAAACAAAATGGAAGAAAGTCGATCTTGACCCTGATGTGTTTATTTATTTCAAGAATTTTCCCCTGGATTTATTTTGGTCCGCTTTATATCCTGCGAAAAATATTATCTGCATTTCTGAATGTAAAAAAGTATTTTAATAGCTATTTTTGGTCAAAACACGTGTCATAACATATTTAATGTAAGCTTAAGTATTTTTTACTTTTTCTAGCACATATAAATTCAATATACAAAGTCAAGAAGGAAATTTTGAACGGAATATTGGTTGGTTAAGTTTTGTACCTCCGTCAAAAATTAGGATCGTAGAAACTAACGTGGTTGATAGAAAGCCTGTTATAAACCCCCAGGAACACTAATCCCAAAAATCCAAAAACTCATTGCACAGGTATGAATCGTAATGGTTTACTAACTACATTGCAGAATAGGCCGAGACAATATCCGTAAACAGGCAGTAACAATAAATAAGAGATCAATTTACAAATTGGCTGATTCAAGAAATCTTCTTACCTTTTTCGTAAGTTATGATAACAATAATAGTAGCATTAAACAGAAATCATCCATCTGTAACTTTTCTCTCCTTCTTTTTATACAACTGGTGCTTTACCAGCATACCTTTCGTGCCTCTGCGATTCGAAAGCAATTTTTTTATATACAAAGGAGCAGATATAATTTCATAAAACTGTGGTATTACTTTCTGTTAGTGTAAGAAGACTTATTATTTCAATAAAAATCTTCAATCATTATTCGTTGAGATTTTAGTGTTCGTAAAATTATCAAAATTTTCCTTAAAACAATACGTAGTGCTTTCATGTGAAATATTTTGAATGTTATGCATTTTCATTCGTATCAATTATTATAAAAACAAGTTACCTTTGTTTTCAGGAAAATGAGAAAACTAACAATTTGAGAATGTTGGTAACTATCGAAACACCCTTTCTATATATTCGACCCTTTCCATTTATTCCTTCTACTCTTTTTATGTTTCCATATCACGTTAATATTTTAGAGATGATACATATATACCGAATTTAAGATAAGTCAAGCATTTTAAGAAGTGTACTATATGTATTTTTATCATAACACACCGGAAATCATATTTTAAGTTAAATTTTGCTAGACTTTGCTCACTTTGTCCACAACACGCAACATGAAATAAATACAAAAATGAAATAATAGACAGTATAGTGACGAACGTGATTATTGAGCTTTCATTAATGTTACAGCTGAAAATTTGTTTCCCTTAGAATTAATTTTCCATGATTTTGAAGTGCCAAAATATTATTATATATTTACACTTATTTCTATTGAATATAGCTCTTCACTATAATTCTCATTTTTATAGAATAACCTCTTTTTTATACCAGTAGATAATAATGGTGTTATTATCTGGTTATAGCCCAATAGGCATTTTATTTCATTACCTTAAGATAATTTATGAATTACCAGTATTTTTACATTGCATTATTAAATGTAAAATAGCTACGTGTACAATAACCCACCAAGGTGCATTGGTAGGTCTGATACAATTTTCTGCACCGCATAATTTCGACCACCTATATTGTCTAAATTCTAAGGGTTAAATAAAAAGCTGAAATGGAAAATGGCAACCATAAAATTATTAACCGCATCAAACCATTTTGGCAACGGAGCGTCGGTTAAATATTTATAGCTGACAGCAATTCACTTATCACCGGTGACGGGTCATTTTTCGCACGTACTCTTGTATACTGATATAATGCATTGAACATTTTTGTTGCTGTATATGGAGAAATATTAAAGAATTATCATTAATTAGACCATTCTACCCTAATGTGTGATTTTCGCACGCCGTTAGGATTAGCCCTGGGTGAGCTCTACCCTCACCTTCCAAACCGACCTTTGGGTTGCTTACTGTGCTTAATTGGTCGTTAATTAAATCATAAAAAAGTATACGTTTTACTTTCCAAAACACATCGGGGCCTGATTATATCTCCAATATTTGACACGATATTTTCTTGCACAATTACAAATTCCTTTATAGAATACGGTTACATTTTCTGTAAATAATTTAAGCTCTTTAAAAATGAAAGAGTATCAACTATCAACGGTATGCTATCAATAAGAAAGTCGACCGTTATTAAATAAACGTCCATGTCATTTTAAGCATTATTCGCCATCAGAATAAAGAAAATTTGGGAATAAAGAAAATTTAGAATTTCTTTTTAAGGCATTCCTAGATGCATACAAAAGTTCATTTTAATGATATAATTTGAGCTTATTTTTATTAAGTTCCAGTGAACGCCAAATACTTTGAATTGCGTTCACTATGCCAAACCTACATTAAGGTTGACCCATCCTGTACTTATGAAAGACCATTGTTGAGCTTTCAAAATTATCGTTCAATCAGTTTGTCATAATTCGATTATTTGTCATTTTCTTATATAGATAAAATTTAATGTAATGTTTTGTCAATTATTTTACCTCTGCTCGATCCTCGATGCACTGCCTGAGAAATTCCCTAGGAGGGCGAAAGTGCTTTGCATTCTAATACAAGCGGGAGCTAACACCCTTTTTAGTGTAATACGAGGTGTGGGCCATCAATTATTTGTGCGAATTAAAGTTGAAAACACAGGAATATTATGACAGATAAAAATAATTATTGTGGGATAGACAAAGACTGACAAGGTGAAGTAGTTTACTGCAAATGCAAATCCATAAAAAGGAACAACTTACACGGATTTTAATCTAAAAATGTTTATATATTAAGCAACATTTGCTGAAACTGTCAATTATATTTTTTCGAATAAACATTATTCAAATCTTGAGTCATCTCGTGGACTACGGAATCAAAGAAAACAAAATGGGTATGAAAAATATCCAATAAAATATGCCTAATATGATTGATTGAAGGATTAGATTCAAGCCAATTTAGTGAAACGTATGCTATATCTCTTTGTAGGTGTAGTATCAAGGAATTATAATTGTTTTAGAAATCATTGTCACCATTCATATATTAAAAAAGGTAACGATATGCTAGGTTATTTAGTAAAACTAAACTTATTGGCCAAGCATATATTGTACTCATGCGTTAAGCAGTGGGTATTATAATGGCTTCTCAACACGAAGATCTGGATATTAATAATGAAGGAGGCAGAATTTTGCATTGTTACCCTTATTCCTGGTGCCATGTGTGGAGAGTATTTCAAGTAATTAATCTATTGGGCGGATGTGACGTTAAACTATGGAACCTTTTCGTTAAGATTAAACTAATGATTCTCTCCGCCTTTCCTGAATTCCCTCCAAATTCTACATTATGCCTGTATGTTATCCGAGTGTATTATCTATACTTTCATTTTACTATGGATGTGATTGGTACTTGAGTGATCTTAGTTTTCTACCTAGTCAAAGAAACTGTGGGAAATGCCGCGACAGAGACTTTAACGGAATTACCCGCTACTATGAATACAAATTCAAAACATTATCAATGTAAATTCGCCGGACCTAGGACCGGAAATCGAAAGTCCCGGTTTAGGCGAATTATTTTTTTACATTGTGAATGTTTCGCATTACCTACTTCTTAATATTTTAATTTGTTTTACTTCCATATATTTCCATTTTTCATGGTTCACCATTAAAAAAAAGGGTCGCGGCACTAAATATCCTGGGATAGCTTCCATATAACATTAAAAATAACTTTCAAATTTCAATTATTTTCTGTGTAACCTATTGTCATTCTAGTGGTTATGTTCTGTGAGAAATATCTATACTTTCATTTTTAAACAGAATAGTTTCGAATTTATGGTACTATGGAAAATATTTCTCTCTCTTATCAGGCAACATAAATATATTTTCTTACATTCAGTTCAACATCATGAAAATAATTAGACCCAATATTTAGAATTTTGCAAAGAATTCCAGCCACCACTCCAAATTCTGAGAATCGATACTTCCTCTCTTATTTTTCTACTTATCTGTTTATATTTTCACATAAAATCGTTCCAAAATGCAAAGCTGTCTGTTTCCCTTGTACCAAATATATATTTTTCCTCCGCCACCTACCAAGCGCAAACACTTGAGCATTGCTATTATTATTTTTCATTCTCATACATTTAATAGGCTTTTAGTCATAAATGGACCTTCAGTCCTTTTATGCTCTCAGAAATGGATCATTTTTCCATGATTTCCCCGGTTGGAATTATTTTAGTGCTAATATTACCCGACCATCATAGAATGGTAAATTTGACCACAAAATGTTATAGAAAACTCATTGTCTTATAACTACTATAGATTTATTTATTTGTGATAAATTTTTGCCAAAATCAGTTTTATTTTAGCATCATTTTTTTATTCCCAGTATAAATTTATTTCATTATGACATATTGAAGGTAGGCCATACTAAAAGTAGCTTACTGGTATGTATACTTGGTACCGTTTTTGGTTTTTCTTCTTAGTTTAAATAGACTATAGCGTTATTTTCTGCTGGTGGAAAACCCTTTTTAATTGTATAGTCACCTTATGTTTATCCTAGAGGTCACCTGCTACGATACTTATTCAGTGAAAATATAAATTTAGGCTAAAGAACAGTTTCTTTAATTTATTTTACTCAGCCCCCTTCCTGTTTCTGGTCCTCCCCTAGGAGGTGGCATAAGACACGCGCATTGCTTCCCTCTTGGCAGATTTTCTCTCCCTGGCATTGAGAGACTTCTAAGGCATAAATGAAGACCACCAAACTATATTTTTCGTCACATATGCTCTTGCTAAGAAAACTATGGATCAACCACGTAACATTTTTTTTACGAGTCACGTAACATGAAAAGAAATTTCAGCGGGCCAGGTCGTTGAAGCTACTAATCTAAACGCTGAAGACATTTAGAAATCAAGTTTATCCCATTATAAAATCATTTGAGTGGCACAGTTTTGTCTTTAACCCCCTCAGAGGAGGGTATTTTCAGTCTTTAAAACAAATATTTCTGAATATTAAATAGCATTTGTTTGAAAAAGGTGATATACTAAATAAATTAGTCCTGCATTGCTTTGAATTACAATGATTTGAAATAGTATCTGCGATTATCTTAGCATATGTTAGCTGCCGCCCTGGGGTTGCTACTTAAGAGTTACTACTTAAGATTTTTATAAACATAGCTCGTTCATATGTTTTTTCTAATTGTATTA
>LYUA01000240.1:664679-674992 GCA_002093875.1 Calopteryx splendens | reverse complement strand
GGTTCAGGCGAATGATTTTCTCACTGTGAATTTTTCGCATATGTAAATGCAACAGCGATTCATTCGCTAAATGTTACTCCGACTATCAAGGTACTAAAACTTGAAGATGATTTAGTAACATCGAAACTAGTCGACAGTAAATTTTATTAAGTGGAAAATTGCAAAGTGTTTTTGTTTCCCTTATAAGGAAATCGGATGTTACTGATAGTGGAAAAGTATAAAGAAAGAAAAACCAAAAAAAAATCCCGTCCTCTGTGAGGTTAGCAACACGTAAATATTGGAGTGATATATGGTTTTATGAAATACTCCACAGCAAAATAATTTATTTCACAGTTATTTACTCGTTTATCAAATTTTATGTAGGCTTTTGTAAAAATATCCACGTAAATTCATCAAAATAGCATTTTTGCGAGCAAAGAATTTGAAAAACTTGCAACCTTTATCTAAGATATTGACAGCCAAATATATTTCACCTACAAAACCGTTTTAATCAAACCAGAATATCCTTTAGTAACTCTAAAAAATCGATATATTTAAAAATGAACAATAAATTGTTCTGATTCATTTAAGTTTTACATTGCTTTCTTATGATTAAAAGGCATGTTTAAAATGGAGGACCAGTGATAAAATCTCTAATCCATCTCGCACGTGCCATTCTCTGAGATACCAAAATAAGAATAATTACTGTGGCAGGCAATATATTGGCGTATTTCTATTAACTCATTCCCCTTTTCCTTTCAATCGAGATTCATTTACCGTAGAAAACAATAAAACCGACAAATAATTTAAAAATGAGATTTGCATTTTCGCCCAAATCAGGTGTACGATATATAAGTCACTTCCCGTTAAATGAGTATGACTTACTTGCTCAAGAAGACCATACCATCAGTCTGGCAAATATGTTATCAATCATAGGACCGCGGGTTCAAATCCTCACTTAGCGACCATTTTCAATTTTTTTTCAAAATTATATCCTGAAAAAAATAATTCCTATGGAAATATTTTATCGGTAGGATAACGGATGGTAAATGTTTTGCTTTTGGAATCAAAATAGACACTTCTACAATGGTTAGCGTTCAAGTTAGCTAGAGAAGAAGAGGCTTTTGACTACTTCACTGCTGAAAGTATCGTATTTTATAGAATCCATGAATTTCCTGCAAGCGAGGGATAGAGATAAGGAGGTGCCGACTGCCTCCTTTTCATCATTTCCCTTTCTGGATTCACTTAATAATTCTCCACCAATTTCAGCTCCCTTTCCTTAATGCATATTGAAATTCAACGTGAGAAGCATTGTGTGGCGTGGTAAATATCTTGATCCCATCTCACCAAGCTTAACAACATACGAGTTCGCCCCTTTTAGGGATCACTGGGAAGTCGGTCTTCGGTAGGGGGCCGGATTATGGTCTGTGATTATGAATAGCGTGGGTAGGAAAAGGATGGAACTTGGCGTAGCAATCTCACGGATAGTGGGGTCTCGAATATATCAGTGCGATTCGGGTTTCTCTCACTTAGGGCTGTTCCCAATGCAACGTTCACTAAGGGTTTTGCAGTCTTGCACATGTTTAAGGTATACGGACGAGTCACGTTTAGCGTTTAATAACTGAACTTCAAATTATGAGAGAAATGATAGCCAGTGCTTGCAGCAGCAATGAAATACTGAAATTTGTAGCATCAGAAGTAAATGAGATGATATACTTACTAAATACTTATTCGCAGTAGTTATTAGTGGCTGTTAGTGGCACTAAATGTGTAAGGCCCGGGGAGATAGGAATAAAAGACGGCACATAAATTAAAGAAAATATGAAGAAATCGTTTCACTTTTCAGTATGGGAAATATGGAGATGATAACAGATTAAACGGAATAATCCAGAAAATGGAATACATCGAATGAATGTAAATGCCCATGAAGAAAAAAAACATGTGGTAAAATGCGCTACCCTCGAAGGTCATTTACGAATGATAAGAGAAAAGCGGACGAAAGGGACCAGATCTAATTTCAAGCATCCAAAAATGGTATATTTGTTACTCAATAAAGAAGTATCACAAAGACCGATAAATCTTCGTCCGGAGCCAGGTTCTCTATTGATCAGAGAAACAGAAAGTCAAAAATTCATATCAAAGAATCAAAGTGGCATTCGGAAGAGAGTTCTATAGGTAGATGCTAATAAAATGTGAGTAACCAGAGAGTATTAATGACGAGTGAAAGACGAAAAGCGTAGGTGGCTCAAAAATGGTTAAAAGGGAATCTGATACATTGGGAGTGTCATGAGACAATAAGGCTTCATTGGAAATTAATGAGAGTAAATAGAGAAAAGACCATTTTATAATGAACTCAAAGATATAAATGCGCATTTGAAATAAAAGCATGCGTAGCACGGACAGTGTGACAATAATTAAGTACACTGGAAAGAAATGAGATCACTGGCAAGAAATAATAATAATGTAAGTGTGACCATTCCGGGTGTGAAAGGATACATAATAATGAAATGTTTCATTGATAGCTGGTTGCCTAACAGCCCAGCCGCACGCCTTCATGGCGGCCTGCAGGGTACCATTTAGATGTAGATGAAGAATATGATACGGACGAATAAGTTTCAACGATCTTAATATGTTAAAGATATCAATCGTGAAATACTGTCATTCTCCTAAAAGGGAACTTTCCTTCAGCTCCATATGCCTGGCTCTACCACCCTCATCAATTTAGATATGGATAATTGCATGCGGAAATAAAAAACATATGTTCATGCCAAACAAATTGGAAAGGGAAATCAACATGTCCTATGGTTATTGTTGGCTGAGGACACTTCTTAAACAATTGTAAACTTTCAGTTTAATGAATTGCGTTTGAAACCAGGAATTTAAGTCCTTGTTTTTTACAACCGGGAGACAGCCTTACCTGAAGTATTAGTCCGCATTTAAAAGCTGTGGAAGGCCCCCATGAAATTTCCGTTAAAAATCTGAAGCCATGAGTGCATTTCATTAATTCAATTCAAAAAATTCTTAATTTATTGAATATTTCCGATTGATTAACGTATAGTGTGTTTCAAAATTTTTTTCCATGTGCATAGTCCCTAAGAGTGATGTCGCACTTTTATGGATGCTTATTAAAGTGGTCTACCTTTATTTATATTTATGTTACCCACTTATTTCGCCAGTACATGCGAATTAAGGAATATATAGTTTTTTTAGCATCAGTTGGTATGCTGAAAATCTCTAGCTCTTTTTCCAACATAATATCGCTGTCCAGAAGTTTTATTGATGGCGAAAAATAAAATAGGGTCTTCCGTGAAAGCATTTTCCTCCTCAAGGCATGCCTATTGTAACTCGCCAAAACTGCGGAATTGCAATTTCCTGATGAGGATCAGATAGTTTTTCATGCATATCGTTATAACGCCTTTAATATTTACGTGATAAGTATTAAGTAAGCTTTCGGGACGTTAGGGATATAACGTTAAATGAGGAAGAATGGAGATAATGAAGAGTTGACCATAAAAAAATACAGTAATCAACCCGAAGGTCTGCTTGGTTGCTGCGGGTGGAGGTCACCAGCTACTAATCCCAAGTGAAGTTCACACATCAATGTATGAGGGCCAGTTCTTCTCCCTGTGCCACCTGCGATTACCCAGGATTACCTGGAGCCCGAAAAATCACACAGCTTGTGTGAAGTTGGGGGTGCGCAGAGGCGTCTCGTAGAATCAAGCTCGGGCCTGGAATCAAACCTCCAGTCAGTAACTCAGCCGTCTATGCACTGGGCTACCGCGCCCCACATTTATAAGATAATATTCTCTATATTACGTCGAGTGTAAGAGTGAACGTGTCTTTCAGGGACTGGCTTGAAATGAATGTTAGTATAACGAAGGGTAATATTACCATTGCAGTTACACGTTTTCAAATATGGACATGCGAGGAATGGGCCCATGGATAAGGAAAGTGTAAGGATAGGAAATGCAAATGCTCACGTTCATTTGCACCCCATCGATGCAATATTGCTGGAGAGAGTCCTCAAGATTTTTGAAACGCACAAGATCTTAAAGAGCTCACGTGATCTTAACCCTGGATATTTTTATTTAGGCAACTTGGATTAATCTGGAGTCAAACCCGGGACCACCAGTCAGTAGCGTATCGCTCTACCAACTGGACTACCACTCCCTATACTATACTTAGCTGTATTTTTCGGTGCATTTTTCAATTCATCTCACCGGATGGTGTATACATTATATCACGTTTCTAGTAGCAATAAATTTCAGCCATTTACGTTTCACATTCTGTCTTGCATTAAAACTTATAAGGAAATACGGAAAATAAGGAAATTATTCAAAATAGAATTGTTTCACAAAAGGCGCGGAAAATTACCCGGCTTTCTTAGTCAAAAATTCTTCCGCATGGCGCCACCTCATGTAGGCAGCGCCTGGGGCTTGCGGATTCTTGCCTGCGGCTAAAGTTGGAACGTCGTGCCCCAGGCTCCAATCATCGATTCAACCTTTCCTTCATTGTATGAAAAGAAAGTGAGATTTGTCATCAATCAGTTGACACTTGGATCATTTTCCCGGTGCAAGAGCAATCCATCGTAGCCTAATTAGTGCTCTCAATGTGAGCATGGACACCAAATAAAACATCTTTCTCACATCACTCGAGTGGTGCCACTTCTAAAGTGTACATTTGGTTTCGGTACACTTCTTTTGACTATTGAAGCTGAAGCTAGAGTAACTTCTATAAATCTCTCTGCCAAATCATCATCGAATGAATATATTTAATAATTTATGAATAATAAATATTTATTTTAAATTATACTAAAATTGTAATAAATAATAAAACTCGAAAAGTAATCTGTGGCCATAAACTTTATTGTGTCGCAAAGAAGCTTACACATTACAATTAATCTGACTATAAAAATGAAATAGGTACAAAATATTTAGTGAATAAAATTATTTTAAGCACATTTTTCTCATAATAACGTATCCTTTAAAAGTAGATAAAGAAATGGAATTTTAAAAATAATTAAAATGTTTGATTATAATTTATGAAATAAATAAAACCCGGAATAATAAATTTAAAATGCTTTTTGGAATCTTACGAACACTTATGAAGTGCGGAAGTTCCATGCGTACATAACTACGAACAATTTCATTAATTAAATATTAATGAAAATATATGTACTGCATAGGGAAAACACGTTAAAATGGGGTCTCTCTAATTAAATATTTATGGGTGACACTATAATACCACGCAGTTTTGGATGGAATTTGCTCGAAATAGTCTTCCTTCGAACTTTTGAGTGCATTTGCAAATACGTAGATTCCCAAAAGACAACCGTCTTAAACTTTGGAAATAATGAATAATATAATTGAATAACCATTGGAGGAAATTTGTATGATTAGTTGAATGTTACTTGAATTTGAATAAGAAATAAGTTACTTAATGTGCAATGGCATCCGAGGAGATTGATCCATAAGATTAGCTCAGAGTGCATTCACCAAAGTCCAATGGCTGTCATTCATCAACAGGTGGCTTGGTGGATCTGGCCTATGAAATTTATTTTGAACGTGTCCAAGGTTTCTTGTTTCACTGCTCATTTGTTTTCATAAATTAATTAGTAAAATATTAAATTTAAGAATCATGATAAAACCCTCAAACTAAAGAGATAGCCTTCTGTTTATCTACCTCCTGTTTTCCCTGACTTACAGTATCTCAACCTCTAGCTGGCACTCAAATCAACCTCGAAAGTTGCCTTGCTATTTTAAAAGTCATCGAAAGTTTTTGATTTTCGAGTAGAAGTGCTGAAAGCCAGTCGAATCATTCTTGAAGTATAGCATTATTTTATATTTTTATGACTTGTCATTCAAAGATATTAATGGATATAGGACCTTCAAAAGACGAACATTTACCATTTACAGATTCTTGGTACAAACAAAACGACTTTGTAACTCTAAAGTCGTATTTTTTTGGTGACAATGAGAGTATTTGCAATAAAAACCGTAAGAGGAAATTCTCGGGCCTCGGTAACCCAAAAAATATTTTGAATTCAATAAAGGTTAAATACCACTAACGCGATATGTATAGATATTTCTTTGTGAACTAATGGTAGGAGCTCTTTCATGCTGTGAGCGGAAAATTTCATTACCATTTAGAAGTTAAGGGAATGTTATTAATTTCAACTACTAAATACCTGAAAAATATTATTTCTTTATCGAAATGCTTCTATTTTCGATGGTACTTCCGGTAGGGTGCAACAGTAATAGATACAACACGGTTATTTTCTGCAAAAGGGTATGGTAAAATTTTTAAACATTGTTTCTTCGTCTACTTCACTATCTTATCTATCTCTATCACTATACTTTATTAATAAATTATTTAGTGCTATAAATACTGACTATTGAGTTTGATTATTTAAAAAATTAAATTGTTGAAAATAGGGAAGTTAATTTTTATTTTGAAATATTTATGTTTACGAATTAATTTCATGTATGCTATTTCCTATAAATATATGATTTAATATAAAATTGATAATTAAAGTTATAAATAAATGTAATTGAACCACATTCCATACTAAATAGGAAGTGATCTTAGATATTTAAATACAATAGTAACCATAGCGATTTGAATTCAATTATATTTTCATTAAACTATGTAAATTATTTTGGAGATAACTACTTTTCTTATGTTGTGTTCTGCAGAGTAATGGCATGTTTACGCGGGATTATCCAGAATTATGGATTTGGGTCAGTCGTCAGTCCTGACATCAATAAAAATGAAAGAAATATCCAATTTTTACATAACAGACTGATATCAACTTCAACACCTACATATTGCTCTGCAAGCCACCGTAAGGCGCGTGAAATGGGATGTTTGGTCACCAGTTATTAAAGAAATTAATATTTTTGGCAATAAGCATCTATTAAAAGTCTTAATTCTCAAACTTCCATACGTTTTTTCTGCTATCTTAGTCACGAATCGTGCGAGGGATAGAGTATTCTTCATAACAATATCTTCACCAGTCAATCTCCCTCAACTTCTACCCGTGGCCTCGTCTGCTAATGTAATGTGGAGGTCAAATATTTCCTCCTGTTTAAGCAGAAAACTCAAGTGAATTGTATATTTATAATAGTTTACAACGTAAATGCAATCTTCTTGCTTCAATTGGCTCCTATTTAAAGGTACTCGATAATAATGTGAGGCTCACAGTTTTTGTATGACTATTTTTTACGAAAAGGAAAGATTTTCTCTGCATTCTATTCAATTCCAAGATACCTATGTTCCTTATGCACAGAGCTCTCATGATGAGATCTATTTTATGCTAAATAACGCCTCTCGTTACTCTTATCTTTAAAAAATATTCCCGCTATGCATTTGATGGTTCCAAATTTATTCAATGAGCTCTGCAGATGGTTCTAACGTTCTCTCTTCATATTACGTCTGATACAACGCTGATTTCTAAGTATTTGATTTAGGCATGATCCTTATATGGCCACCCCTTTTGACAGAACATTTCACGGTGCAGGGACATTTTTCCCGAAAATGTATCGGTAAATATTTTTTCAAATTTAGTTTTACATGGTTAACTTACTGTTAAACCTGATTTATTTTATTGTTAAATATCATCTTCATTTAAAATTTATTCAATCAATTTTTAAGGATATTTATTGACAATGTTTCGTGTTGAATTTCTCATACAATTCAGATGTAATTTCTTCAATATTTATATTATAATAATATAGCTTATTTTTAAATTTTAGTCATTTTATTCTATAGTAGTTGATTCACCGTATGAAGTGATTCCATAAAATATTTCAAGTAGCTATTTTAATAAAAATGAGACATCTATCAAATCATTACTTGCATCAAGTTTTTTATCCAAAGTTTTATTGCTTTGTTTTTACAGTGAAAATAATATTTATTTGCCTTTTCATATTCCTTCCCTATATTAAATTACTTTCATTCATTAAAAGAGTTATAATACGTCCGTCATCCAAAACTTATGCTAGTATTTCTATAAAGGGCTCTTTGACAGTTATGAACAAGAACATAATGCCCAAGTTAAGTGCATTTTAGAATTTTAAACTACTTCATTTTCATACTACATGTTTTGCTGTCTCTTTTATGCAAAACTATTAGTCAAGATAAATAGGTTATTATTATTTTTCATCGTAACCCTGACTTGAAGAAGGAATAAAATTCACATTCAACCAGCGATCTTATTTCTAGGTGTTTTCGTTAATCTAAACAACGCTGTTTTCAATCATTGATCGCTCTTCTAGAGATGTGAAATCAAGCCTCTTAGGGAAAGCAGCCAGGATCGGAGGCCCAGAGCCCCGGAGATAAAATAATAATGCTGGATTGAAAACTTTGAGGAGGATATTCTTTGCCCTTATATATGAAAGATGGCCGAGTCATTGCCTCGACAATTACGAAGCACTCGGAAGACATGGTATCAAGATCCAACTCTTATAAAAATTAATGGATCTTTGATTTCGTAAACTATATTTATTTTTCAATCTAATATTCGTCTTGTTTCTATGTTACGTTACCAAATCCAAATCACATTCCATTGTGGAAGGCTGCAAACCCCCCGTCGTCAAACACTCCTTGTCAAAAAGCTTTGTAAACCGTTCACAAGTCATAGCGGTCTATAAATCCGTTAAGTTTCATTAGCGAGGCATATCGATAGAAATTGAGTAGAAGAGCTACCACTAACTCAGCCTCCCAGGAGTCCACCCGATCGTGAGACCTTACGGACACGGGTTGCTGAGCATGAGGAGTTGGAAAGAGAGTTCTGGCTCCGCGTTGCGCGGTTGGGGGCCAAGGCGGAGCGGTTCAGAAGGTGAAGGGTGCGCTCTGAGCTCTTAGAACGTGTGAAGGCATGGGCTTGACCGGGCACTAAAGCTAGATGGAGGGTTGAGGACTTCCTTTCGATCCCTGAACCCCTCGTCAAGTTAACCGCCGTTTGCGTAGGAGAGTTGATATTAAATTTTTTTTGCTATGAGTAGACAAATGCCTGTGCTCCACGTTTCCGTGGGGTGATCCCACGGAAAACACGAGTTTGACATTGTGATAAGGTAAAAGAAACAAAAATATTTGTGGTATTGATTACCATGCATCCTTAGATAAATGAATGAAATAGTCAATTCAGAAAAAAATAATACGATTCAGTCGAATTCAACTCCAGAAAATATGGAGTGGATGGCAAGGAATTACTCTGCGAGCGCCGCATCTCGCCAATGGCCTGTTCAAATATTTTTAAATATTTTAAATTTAGGTGCGATAATCGCATGGATGATATACAAAGAAGTCACTTCATAGCACATCAACCGTCATATTCCTTTTGAAGTTAGCTGAAGAACTGCGTTAGGAGTATGTCAAGTCCAAATTAGTGGAATGTCATAGCCTTTCACCTGCACTTTCCACTCCGGGTACAAATCTTATAAAAATGCATTGTTGCCCGGAAAAAACATGAAAATAAAAAAAAACTCTTAAGTAGTGATAAAATACCATGCATAACATACATATATGCATGCGTGCAAATAATCCACAGCAAGGAATGAAAAACCTTTTTTTGTCTTTTCCACTGTAAATTAGTCTACCGCGGTAAAGATGAAACATCATGGTAATGCGCATGGTTTAATGATGTTCCATTTACTATTTTTTAATTTGTTAAATGCTTATTACATATTATGCACACATTTTATGCGTTAAATAACCACTATCTGTATTTTTAAGTAGTGAATTGGTGATACAAATGTGAACTAAAAAATATTTGGTATTCAAATTTTATTGTAAAACATAAGTTGGTTAAATATAATTAAAATAAGGCATGAAAATAAAACACTGAAAAACTCTGATTTGATTCTAGGCATAAATATTTGCCAAACACCATGATGACGAGAGAAAACACTATTCGGTCATAGTGACCGCTGCCGGCGCTTTTATGTAGGATGACGAAAATGCGGCGCTACTAGTGATAAAGCCAAAAAATAGTAAAAATTAAGGAAATTTTATTGTTATTCGTCGGAATTATTGTCCGCATTAAGTTGTGAACTTTTATTCATCAATGTACGCTCAATTTTACTTTTTAATGCGGGATGTGGCGTAATGTATTCCGGTATATATTTTTAAAATTGCACATGCTACCCCTCTGGCATTTTAGTTTAAAATTGACCGTGTTCTCTCATTATGAGCACACCTTTATAATTCCAAGGTAAACTTGAGTGAAATGATACATATATATATAACAGTTTAAAAATGCTAACCAACTGAATAATCATGACAACAAAGAAAACTGCGGGAAATGCCGCGACAGTAACTTTTATAACGGAGTT
>LYUA01000240.1:595520-622180 GCA_002093875.1 Calopteryx splendens | reverse complement strand
TTCGTTACCCCGGATGCCAACGTGTGATGGCACCCAACAGAAAACGACAGCTTAACTTCTTTGTAAGTTTTTTCTAACAGCAGTTTAACTTGTATTAGACCGGAATCTTCCGTTTGTCGATCGGCAATGCTAGATAGTTATCCCACGAATGGCCTAACGTCGGGGTTCTTAGCGGCTCCTCCTCAATCTCTATACCATCGCGCGTCTATCCATGCATAGTCAATGCAATTTATATCAGTTTAAATCACTTAATTTAGGTACTTTGGCACCAAACCAGTCTTTATTATCGTGGAAGAGCGGCATGAAGTAATGCAATGAATTAAATAAATGAGAAACTTAACGAAAATTTCATAACGTGAACATAATTGCACCTCATTTAATTCAATCCCAATTAAATTAAGAACCGATACTTTTACCAGTGATGCACCTATCATGTTAACAAATTTATATTGAGGAATATTATGCCTCTACATTGTATCGTTGAATACTTATGATCATCCTTTTTTTTATAAGTGAAAATGTTATGCCTAACTTATTTGTTTTGGCATGGCAAATAAGCCATTTGTGAAGCTTTACCCTACAAGAGCCTTGCTATTTTTAGTGTAAATTAGTTTCAAAGACTTCCAAATTGTTCAACTAAGCCAATTAAATTTTTAAAATAAATGTAGACACTTAATGCATGTTATGAGACTGGACTGGAAGTTTTTATTCTACATAATTAATAACTGATGAAAGAGTGCAACAATATTTAATAATAAAAATGACAAAAATCCCATAGTAAAAACTTTGATTATCAAATAATCTCTGCCCTTCGTTTATTTATAAAAGGATTCAGAGTGATAGAACCATTTACTTCAATATTTCATTTCTTTTTTTTTTAAGATGCCTCAATTCATGAATGGCAGACCCTAGCGGTACGATGATGGTTATAAGTCATTCGTTCCATAACTCATTTCTCAAAGATATCGTGTCAAGCAAAAGCAGTGTAAACTTGGAGCTGATTGATACGTTCGTTATCTCAAAACTTGTTTCGTTTGCTCTTCCGGCGACACCTGCCTGCTGAGGCAAAGGAAAGTCACTCAATCATCTGGGAAAATATTTCCCCTTTAGGAAGTGGATGAAAATGAGTACACGGCGTAAGGATGTTTCGGGTTTCTTTGTTCATCACAAGGGATCCTCTTCCCATACAACTAATCAAAATTTCAAACTATGGGTCAACCAACCTTGTGATTACAGCATACATTTCTAAGCTCATAAAATAATATTTCAATTAAAACCATCATATACCTAGTCGGTTATTTACAATGATATATTGTGCCTACTCCCTGTAATAATTAGTACACTAACCTCGATGAAAAACAATATGGATTCAAAACCACGAGCAATACTCGTTGAAACATGATAAAAATAAGTTTAGGAGATCCATAATATCTTTACCTGATAAAGTAATTTTTTTTCTAAAGAAAATTTAAAACCAATAATATAAATCGGAACTTAGAATTGATGTTTTTTGAAGTACAGAGTGGAGAGACTTTTTGTGCACTTTTGCACCACTTCGTATCTTAAGGGAAGAGTCTTTCAAGATCTAAATGTAAAGGGATGAAAAGTCATTTATTATAGTCTCCTAATTTTGAAATATTTTTTTTTCTCATTTCCAACTCACGCAGATACAGGTGTCCCTTAGAGGTAAGATACTTTTTCGTTCCATGAGAGCGATGAAATTGAAGGCTGTAAGTGAAACTTAAATCAATCGTTTACCTGAGATTTCTCAAGTAACCCTATCTAAAATCATGAGCCTGGAGCCACACCAGAAGGTTCTGAAAAGGCATATTAGGATAGCTGTATCGCGTAGTAACTGTGAAAGAGAGTATAACTTGTGCGAATACTCGTACAAATAAAATGAGAAAAACAAGCAATATTCATCACAGTGACAATGAGGAAGAGTTCATTCTGACTTGTTTTTCCATGCTTTGCTACCAACTTTGCATCAATATCGAAAAGATAGATTTCAACCGTCAATATGCCTTTGGTCAATGTTTTCGAAGAAAAGTGAGGCTTTAATAACTCCCTCGATATCGATCGAGTATTCCAATGCGTAAATTAAAAAAATATTTTGTATATTTTCCTCGGACAGTGGAATCTCATGAGGTTTTCAAAAAAGATTTGTAGCATGTGCATTCAATTTATGCGATTTTAGAAGAAAACCTTAAGATCTCTAAATTTTGTACAATACCAATAGTAGCACTGAGCATATTCCAATGTTAACTTCAATCCTTGACTGCACCCCTTGCCGGTACGTGATCCCAAAACAGTTAACAGCACAAGTGAGCACTAGAAGCGTAAATTTTACTCACGAGGAAGGAAAAACATAGTGCTAAAAAATTCAAATACTCAAAGGTCACCAGCACTGGGACATAAATTTGTAATCCGTACGTTCGTACATAGCAGAATCGGTCCATTATTAACAGGCCAATGTGTTTTTACGTTTCATTCTTCGCCCTCCCAGAGAAAAATCTTCCGCCTCTTCCTACGACGCACGTGCGTATCTCTTCTTCTCTCAATCTTCCCTCTTTTCCACACATCTTACCTACGCCGAGCTCTCGCGCCGGTTTAATGGCCACGTACACCAAAATTCCCTCCCCCGTCCACCATCCTCGCTAGCACAACCCAAACCCCCACACTCGCCCACCCCTCGCTTCCTCCACCCCTTCCCCCCGTGACCCGTCTAACACTTGGTCAAATGAGTTCCACGGGTTTTAAAAAATTAATCAGCTCTCCCTCCACGGGCCCTAGGTAATTATTAAACCTCAGGAAAGAGAGTCAAATGGAGAAGGCACACTCCTACCCCCGTCCCTTGTCTCCCCTCACCACCCAAATACCCTTCCGCACAAAAAAAACAATGCCATGACGTCATGGGAGAAGAGAGAGAGAGAGAGAGAGAGCGAGAATAGTGTACAGCGACGACCCTTCTTCGCATCCGTGGCCTCTAAACCCTCTCCTCGCCACCCCCCGCCCGCGCCACAAACCCTCACCCGCCGAGGAAATCCTTTCCTTCCCCGCCGGAGTCTTCTTCCTTTTATGATCTTTCCGAGGGGTCAGGGGGTTCGAGCCGGTGAGGAAGATGGCCGCTTGGGAAAGAGTGGAGGGGGGCGAGCAAGGGAGGTGGACGTGGGTGATTGCCGGGAGGAAGGTGAGATGAAGTGCGGGGGGAAGGGGTAAGGGAGTCGATGGAGTCCTTTTGCATCGACGCACACTCGGGATGGCGAGAAAATTCGTATTTGAGTAACGTCTCTGTTTTTCGTTCAATCGGGTGAACCAATTTTTTTTCTTCGCTCGATGAATCGGCTCCTTTGGTTTTATGACCCAGTCACCGAAATGGATGAATGCAGTGAAAATGTTTGATAAATTTTGCTAGCATAATAAATTTATTGGCAAAAAATACGACTGTATCAGTACACAAATCGTAAAGAAAAGTGGTAAAATAGTTTAAACATGTTTTACATTGTCCCATTACAGTTTAGAGTGATTGAAAATGTCCATTTTAACGTAATTTTCATGTAACTGGATTTAATTTAATATTTTGATGAATTAACCATCGGCAGTATTAATTTCGCTCAATTTAATGGAGTCGTTACCATCCATTCTTTCAAAAAGCTTTCTTCTTAGGAAGGCCATCATCTCGAGTTCTTCTCTGGTGGTCTTCTTTGGTTTGTGGATCGCACCGCGCACGCAAGGCTGCTGCAGCAAGATCTACAGATTGGAGGTGACTAGCGTTCTCATGGACGAACAGCAATAAGGAGGCACGCGCATGGATTAGAGACTATGGGCCTCAACTCACCCGTCGTTTTGGAAATACGTCATTGGCTTCCGCAACGATGTGCTAACTGAGTTAGCACAGGATTGGCGAGGAAGGGAAATTCATGCCTCACAGGTTATTTTTATTGGTCCTTCCTTGTTCCATGGAATGGGGTTATTACTACAAAATTTGTAAAATTTTAAGAGAATGTGAAAATTTTGTGCAACTAACTATTAAAGATAGTACGATTAGAGCACAGGTCGATTAAATTATTCGTAGAAGTAGAAATGAGCCTGAATTTCCGGTGGAATAGCGGAAACAGGACATTTAATGCTGAAACAGTTGGGTACCATTCATTCAGAGAGACAAAAGCTGAAAAGAATATGTGATTACTGCCAATAATTACCCAACTTTTCACTCTAACACCCTTTTTCGTATATCTATAAGAACACACCGCCTATGTGTCTAGCTCCTGCGCAAAACACCAACGTTTTTGTTTGTATTTTACACCGTAAAATCTGCCCCATATTTTAGAAAGGGGAGTGAATCACATGCATATCTTTAGGTATCAACAACCAGCGCTTAGCATACAATAAATCCTCTGCCTACCTTTCCAGCCCCAATGTGTAATTTACTTCCTTCCTGCTAACAATCCATGCATCGTGGTCCACATCTTCGAGATGGCAACTTTGGATACTTCTGTCCTTCATTCACCCAGATTAACCTAATACATTAATACCTCATTCACGTAAATATCCCAACATCATACCCACAATTCATTTTCACTCATCATTCAGCCATTTTATCCTCAACTATATCTTTCTTTCCTTGCGCACACCTCCATCTCCTCTCATTTAGCACACGGAGCATCCTCGGAAATACTCGCTTTCCTGGAAAACGTTTATAGTTAAATAAGCTTATAAATATAAATAAAATCCAAGGCATGTACAGGTAGAAATATTGTAGGTCCTTCGTCATTTCATGCATATCATAATTACAAGAATATTTTTTGCGGTAAATCTCCGTAATTCAGTAAGTAACCTAACATTTATTATAAAAATATCTTTTAATAATCAACCATATTACTAAAACTCATATGTCATGAAAAGCCGTTATCCTAATGAAATACCAATATTATACTCTGTAATACCTAAAATTGTTACCAGAGTGTAGCCTAATGTTTATATTTATAAATTAATGTTGATCTGAAAACATAATGTACTTTTACAAGTTACCTCAATATATTTAAATGGACGCACGAAAATCGCAGACATCGAATTTAAAATAAAACGATTGGCTAATAATTTCCTTCAAATTTTATCTTGTCTTTATAAAAATAGGTTCTTTGAAGTCCAAATATAGTCCATATAGTCCAAATAAGTATGAAAATTCTCCTCTTTTAAAATTAACCCTTGAGCAGTGGCACTGGCGTACTGCATGCCCAAATGGAGTATATTTTTCTCCTCCGCTTTTAATCAATATTCCCTCCTCAAGTATCTCTACTATGTTTTTTTCAAAATATTCAGTGGTGTTATTCATTCATCGGACTTCTCGTTCATCGATTAGGATACTTTTTCCGTGCTAATGACGAGTGGTCCTAGGGTTGCTCCAATGCGTCTGCTCATGAGAGGAAAATTTGGAACTACTTGGGCCTTATTTATTTCAGTTTGTTTTGTTTCAATAATCTTCATTTTGATTTCTTAAAATATGATTAGTTCCAAAATTTTTTTTCAATGCTGTAGTATTTGTATGCATTAAGGTAAGCTTTCCTGAAGAGGTCTATCTATTGACACACGTCTTGTGTCATCGCCACTAGTTATAGGTGTAGTGTTATTTCACTTGGCTCAAAATACCGTTTTCTAGTTACGTATTCTTTCACTGCACGTATATTTGAAATGGCTCATTAGATGGCATTAGCATTGAGTTATTGAATATTCCTAAATCGGTATGATGTGAAAGAAGAATTTATTTTGCGGCGTACTAGTTCAATTAGTACACATTGTAAAATAGTATAATAAGTATAATTTTATGAATGTAAATATGTTTGCATATATTACGCTTGATTGAACGTATGCAAATTAGTACTGATCGAATGCATAAAAATGAAGTGCAACCATACAGTCGGAGAAATGAAAAAGGAATTCCTCCTGATTTCTCGCCCGATCCAAAGAAAGAAAGAGTTCTTCATTGTTAGGGGGGCGAGGTGGCCTAGGGGTAGCACGCTCGTCTGTGGATCTAAAGATCGCGGGTTCAATCTCCGGCAAAGGCGAAATATTTTCAGGATCATAAATATAATTTGGAACGATGCAATTTTATATGATGGCTGACAAATCAAATCTGGAAACAAGACAACCTAAAAAGATATACAAGCCGGAATGGCTAGAGGCATAGCACCACAGCCCCCTCCTGCCACACGCCCTAGCGGCGGTTTGCGGGTTATCGTGTAGATTTAGATTTAGAATGTTAGGTTTTCAACAAAAAATATGAAATTAGTGTCCAATTACTCTACTCATGATTGCTGCTATCTAAATTTAATGACGATCAATGAAATTAATATTAATTTGGAAAACCAAAGGTAATTTGTGGATTAAAACCAAACCAAAGTGTTCAAAACAATAGATCAGCTCTGTGTCACCTTTTCATGTGCTCGTGTTACCCGGATATGGCAATTTCCCGTCTTCTTTTCACTGATAAATGTAGTCTGTAAAAATTCGTAAGTAGGTATAATTTTATGTCGTCAAAAAAGAATGTGGAGAATGTTTTTTAAACAACTGTCTTCTCCACTTATGAAAATCTATTTTTTATAAGGGTTTCCAGTCAAACTCTTCCAATGACAACACGATAGTTCTCGAAGAACCCTTTCAATGTGGAAGAAAAACCTCTAAAAAATGTACTTTCAAGGAAGGGAGACCGTGGTAAAACGTGGTTGATGGCAAAATATATAAACAAAACCTTGAAGTTATCCCAATGTAATACTTTCGTTTGAAAATTCCATACACAAATGACAGTGAAGTGCAGGAGGCGTTCAGAAGGAAATGATGGAGGGGTTCCAGAAAGAAAACTGGAAAATAAAGTCTCTAGATTTATTTTCACACTTTTATTTATGCATGTTTTCCAGTTATATTTTTTTTAATATGAGACAATAAGAACAGACTCAACGCTAAATATGTAAAATATAACATCTCTCTTGAAAAGTTCAAACTTAAAAAAATCAAAATAATTATAATTATAGCATCTTCTCGCAACAATATACGGTCTGTAGAAAAATTAAAAAAAGTTAAACGTACTCTGACATTATTTCTTTTTCAAAACTTCTACCTGTAAGCTTTTGACAATAATAAATTCTATTTTAATGCTGCGAAACTAGCATTTTATATGCTAGTCATTTTCCCCTGACTTCATGAACAATTGCTACGTATACTCTCAAAATATTTAATGGCATCTGGTAAGTGCGTTGTGATTTACTAAATTTTAGCAATGAGTGCAAAAAGGGAACCATTTTCAATGATGAGGAATTTCATTTAGTGAATCCCAAAAAAAATGCATTTTAAGAACAATGTATTTATTATAGAAAAAGGCATTATTGAAAAAAATAGATAAAAAATCAGTTTATTAATCTTTAATTGCTTTGAAATTTATTTTATAAGCAAAAAAATTCAAATCAAGTGCAAATGCATGGTTATAAATAAAAATCAAAACAAATCATTGGTTCACTCTGTGCACCAAGGTAAATCCTTTTGCTCCAGAAGAAGACGTGACTGCTCTGGGGTTAATATAAACTACCTAACTCTGGTCTTTCGTACATTTAGGGTCTACCTCAATGGAAATCGTCAAATCATGCAGCGTATGTGGAATTCTGTCCACAAGTTCCTATTACGCAGAAATAACCTTGCAGTAAAGAAGAAATTAATTTAGAAAAAATATTTTTTTACCAACCATTGATTGTTATAAAATTTAATTCGGGTATTATATGCAATACTTTTAAACCATGCACGTGTTAGTGCATTTTTAGTGAGATGTAACGTTAAAACATTATTTTCTCTTCTGTCATACATCCGTAAAAAGATAATAGAAAAGCGAACGCCACCTCTGTCGTTAGAAATTTTATCTTCGTATCTTTATAGCTTGATCCTTTTGAAATAGCTTCATTGAAGCAAGATGAGAAGTTTCACATTTATTTTTCGTCTGGGTGAACAGGTCTTCATATATAATCGAGAAATATTACTCTCCAAATTGAATACTCTTTTTTTAACAGCTCTTGTGAAACTCCGATTGCATTATCTATCTTCAGTCATTTCTGCCTTCACGTAAATGGTTCCCCGAATCCTATCATTCTATGTCATTCTTTTGATAACAGATATTTGTACTATCAATTTAATGTAGTTAGAATTATTCTGTTGATGACTTGCATAATTTTGTATGGGGTTTTCTTCCTATAGGAATTATTGCTAAACACAAGACCTGCTGTAGTTACTCTTATGTGGTAGGGAAAATACTCTGCGGCTGGAATAAAAGGACTGCATTTGGGTGTTGTGGAATTGCACGGGCCAGAGTAGGGAGGTGATGAAGCGATAGGATCTAAATCAGTCGATGTTCTCAAACCGCATTAATTTTCGTCATGGCTCTTCGAAACGAAGCGTTTATTTAAATAAAAACGAAAGATGGGAGATAGGACAAAATCCCTAGGGCTTTCCGCGAAAGGAGATGGAAGCAAAACATAATTATAAGCCTTTCTTGCGAAACGAGACTCCGAATGAATATTTAATTTCTTCTTATCAGAGTTATTACCTTTTGAATAGTTACATTTTCAATACACAATGTATTTTTTAAACATATTATGCCTATCACAAAAACATTCCATGTTATTGCACTATTCATCACTGTTTGACCTGCTCGTTTTAGGAAATGTCATGTATTAGAGAAAATTTTTATTTTACATTCATTTACACAATGTTTTATCACAAGGATTGGCCTAGGTATTGAGCTTAAAGGAAGAAAAAGGAAACTTTTTCCAGCTCTACGTTGAGGTAATCCATAATTACAATAAATTGTTAGGAAAAAAACTTGCTTTCCCACATATATACTTATTATCTCGACCATGTTTCAATAAAGGGTAACATATTCAGGTGACAAAATATACAGAGTTCACGCTTATACATTCAAGCCGGCTATGGATGGGGAAGGGAATGTGGTGTGTAGAGGAGATGGGGAAGGGAATTTGGGGAAGGATAACAGGGGGGTCGGGTACCCTTTTAGGTACTGGGTGTCCTTGTGTCATCGGGAGCCCATGTATTTTCGGGTGAGGGATCGGGGGAGAGTACAGCGCGTATTGAGGAACGTCGCTCTGCCGTCACTTTTCCACAACTGGTGTCTTCAGGCTGGGGCTTGGGAGTGGGAAAGGGAAGATAATGATAAAGAAGAAGCTCCAGATCTGATTAATATACCACGAAAATATATTATATATAATGCATTATCAATCACGAAAGAATATAAGTGTGACACTCACAGTTATTTAATGAACCAGGGACCCTTATCCCGTTGAGTCATCTGACATGGAGTTGAAAAAATTCAATAAGTTATTAAAATATTCATACCAATCACTCTGTCCACTGTCCACTCTTCCACTGTCAACTCAGGTTTTCGGCGAAAATTATGCCTCCCACAATTGAGTTTAAATAATAATTTAAAGCTCGTTATACCTTAGAATTATATCCAAGGTAAAATTTTAATGTTTTTGAGAGAGATGTGTTAGATACCTAAAACTATGGAATTCACTTCATTCTCTTTGTCACGGAAGAAAGTATCAATGGTGATTGAACTAAATATTTATTTGGAAATTGTGAAGTAGCCATTTTTCAAGGTGAAAATGTTTGCATTTAAATTGGATTCGTGGGTCACGAGAACACAGTAATTTTGACACACTGCGATTGGATAAAATGCAAGATTAAATATATATTTAGTAGGGAATTGCGTTCTGGGATTTCAATGTCGTAATATTTTTTAAACGCTACAAATTATTTTCCTATCCATTCTGTTGTATTTTCTCTCGGAATATGCAATTAAATCGTAGGTGTTAGTTAATATTTACATAATATTTACAACACATATCCCATGTTAGTGGATTGATGATATTTTGTAAAACTGTCTGACGTCTGTGAAAAATATGTTCCTTTGCAGAGAAGAACCACGAAGAGAGAAAATATATGGAAAACTTTATAAAAAAGGGAAAATGAAGATCGGGATTTTCATCTAAATAGTATGCCTATAAAATAATACAGGAAGAAAATTTGTGTCACGAAGAATGGTGGTATGAAATTTGTCAAATTCAATTTTTCAACTGCTGATAAAGAGCAGGCCTTGTGTTAGACCAGCGAATAGAGAGGACCGGCTGGTCATTTGATCAAATCTCACAAAAGCGTTAGAACAACTCCATCATAAAATCAAACCTGTGAAATTTTTTAGTTGCCAGAACTTCGTAGGAAACCACATGAAGTTCAAAGAATGGAACTCCCCCCTTCCTTGTTAATTTGCGAATTTAAACAGATTTGCGTGTTTAATTTAGTAGTGAGCGATGGCAAAACATTCAACTCATTTTGCGCTTTTTAAAATGTTAATGAAATAGGTGGAAACACGAAAAAAATCTTTTTTCTTGGGTATAATTTGAGCACACTGTTTCGCTAAAAGGGAAAAAATTACCACTGTTCACCTTTCCAGTTATTCTAGCGGATATATCCAGTGATACCTAGCGATGCAATCATTTGTGACACTTTTTGAAATCCAGAATGGTACATACGTGTGTATTCATTGTCAACATAGACGTATTGTTTTGACCAACGTGAGTGCACCGTTATGTCCAGATGGATAAGTACATTTCCTTCTGACTTTCACCCTTCTGCCTTTTTTATACTCCTCATGGTGCGAAATATGAACAGTAGGTTACTTTGATTTTACCTCTCTCTCCTCGTTGTAGAATGAACATCGAGAAATGGAGATTTGGTGGTATCATATTATGATTTTGGAAATATTTTTCCATTAACTAAAAGTACAAGTTCTTTTTTTTCTCATTTCGTACATTCTAAGGGTATTTTAATTTCATAAATAATACAGGGTGCCAAGGCATATTTGACTGAAAACACGTCTAGCACCAGTAAATATAATATTCATATTTTAAAAACGCCTTTAATATGGTTTTTGGGTTGGATGTTACAATTTTAAGCAAAAAAAAGTATCAGATTATTTTTCATTCAACAATGAAATACGTAAAAAATATCTTTTCCCTTGAAGATATGAGGATGGGACATGATGATTTCTAAGGAATAAGTACAAGACATGAAATACAATTTCTGATTTAAAAAGTTGACGAAAACCATCAGGAAAACATTGGTGAGTTTAAAAAAATTGCGAGCATCACCGAATCCATAGCCATTTATCATGTATGACCGTTTCGATCCCACTCAGATGCTATGACCAGGGGAGCCAAATTTTGATGATTTAGTGATGGATTTTTTGGAAGAAGGAGGTATTAAGGTGAAATATGACATTGAATTCGATACTGTTATTTAAAATGATCACAATATGGATACAGAAAAGAACAGATACACAGATGAAGATTCTAGTGCAGACGAGAAAGGAAGTGGTTCAGAGAAACAAGATTCTATTCTCGGGATAACAACTATAAATGATCAATTTAAGAGCCGAAGAGGAAAGAACAACTCTCTACAACAAAGTTTGAGAAAATCCAGGTCTGCCGTTCTCAATTATATCTCTGGGTGAGAAGATTGAGCTAGTTTTCTCATGGACGCAGATTTTTGATGATGCAAGGGTGAATTGGACCACCCGGAAATATTTCAAACTTTAGGTGATAAGAAATAAGCACAAAATATAAAGTCGAATAGAGCTTCAAAATGTTGATAGTTTATAAATGAAAGTTATTCTCAGTCTTTTTGAATAAACTGAACTTTTGAAATCAAATAATGAAGACAATTTTAGTATATTTGGAACGGATTTAACTGTTAGAAAAGTGTTTTCTGTCCCATGCCATTTGTATTCCCTTTGAAATCACTGTGAACAAAAATAACCGGTACAAACGTGATCATATTCCTTACATTATAGAATTATTGAGATTCCTCATTGGTAACTCTCAATGTTTTGTTGTTTAGGTAGCGCAACTTGCAATGTTTAAAAGTTAGTTTCCTTCGAGGGTTGATGGACTTCAAATTATTTATCTCCAGGAAGTTTTTTTTGTGAGATGATTTGTTTGAAAAATGGAAAAAATTACTTTTATGATAATTACATGTAAGTCGTAACTTGTACTGATCGAATTATACTATCAGTGGAAGATATAAAAGAATCGACGTCCATTTAGACTAGATTATCAGAGCCACTCTTCAGATCCAAGAGAATCATCACTGTGAGAAAAAAGGGTTGACTTCATTTGAGTAAGTTGAAGAGTTAAGGTCTAAATGTCAAACATGTGTCAAAGGTGTTGGAAAAAATAAGAGAAAAATTCACATTGAATTTACGCTTTCTAAAACATTTACAGTGGGCTATCTTGACTACATGGGTTTACATGAGTTATCACTCCCGTTTTGTGTGTCCACAGAGAAAGCAAGGTCATTTGTATGGTATTCTCTATATACCACTGCGAAGAAAGAGATGATGTAACCGGATAAACTGGAAATAATCATGGTGTTCAATACAACTATAGGTAGAGTAGATACTTTGGAGAAAATGTGTATAATTTACTCAAATGGTCGGAGAACTAAGATATATTTTTTTATTTTGGAAATCTCATTTATGTATACATATTTTGAAACGATGCTACATTGAGAATAAGGAATCAATACGAATGAAATTTATAAAAGCAAAAGCAGCGGTGTTTGACCAAACATGTTGAGGAGAATGTCGAAGAGCAAAATACCAGGAAATATACTGGGAAGCATTATATGCGTCCACAATGTACTATTAGGCATAGGCGATGAAGGGGAAAAGGAACTCCATCAGTTAAAAAGCTTTCACATCTGCCCATAATTCAAAACAAAAAAAAAGCTTTCTTGTATAATAAATGCATGTGTGATATGTGCCTGACAGGCTTAAGTACAATTTTTTTTAAATAATACAAAATATTAACAGTTGCAATTTTTAAATTATATTGCTTTACTAACGTGTTATTTGACCTATTGTATGATATTGGAAATTCGTTAATAAATCTCAGATGTGTTTCTGGAAAACTTGTTACTAGATTTGAAATTCATACTAATTGGTTATAAATCGGATTTTTGTCGTTTTTTTCTTACCGTACCATTTAATAATTTGTGGTAATGAAATTACTTGTACCGAATTAAAAAATTGTTAACTTACAATTAAAACTGTTTTTAAACAACAAATACAAATTAATATTACAGACAAACCATATTTTTCGCTTAATATGTATTATAAGAAAATGGTGGTTTCCTATAATCTACGTCATCGATTGCGTTACCAAAATTTAACTTCACTGTTTCAGAGTTAATTTGAGATATTAAAATATATAATCGTTAAAAGGAATGTTTGCATCGGATTTCATAAAGGCGATTTAAATGGCCGCTCAGGTGCTTTTAGGGTTACATGAAAATATTTTAAAAACTTAAAACCCGATAAAACAGTAATTTTATCGTGTGAGCGTATGACTAAAATTCATTGAAAGCCATCAAGTCTGAAATATGTAATGGATTATATTGGAAGGGGACGACAAATTTTGAAAATGGTCAAATTAATCGCTCAGGGGAATTTTATTTTATATCATACAAAAATTATGTTTTCAAGCTTTGGTGATTCTTTTATTAAGAATAGCAATCGGTTAATATAATTCCACGTAGTTCCTGTCCCGTCCCATATCACCAGTCGATAATATATGCATTATGAGAAATCCAGATCTCTTAATATCGTGGATGACGTTTGAAGATTCATATGCATTGTTTGTATTAATTTGTAAAATTCACAAAGAATTATTTCGTGTTTTATTATGTATAGACATGCTATTACTGAATTTAGGCATTGAACATGAATTGCATTAAAAGTAATGCATTAAAAGTAATTACCAATATTTTCCCACTATTAGGAAAATATTGGTAAAATCATAATGCATTACGATACGTCTCTCATTAACAATTCGGAGCTGAAATTCGAGAATATCTAAAGAAATTGTTAAATGTTCATAGTATATCAAGGGGAAGACATTAAAATCATAGAATTGAAGTCGTATATGTATGTGTATGTAGATGATGTTCCAATGAATCAATAAAGTGTTAAATCAGGTTAAGATAAAGAGACATAAAAGATCAGGAGAAAAAAACAGGGGAAGTATTTGTAAAAGAATAATTGGGAATGTATTGACTTTTTTATAAAGACAATAAAGAATATTATTGAGAACATAAAAACAGGGAAGTTAAAAGGAGCACCTTACAGGAAATATTAAGTGAAAAACACGAAAGACAAATGATTGGACCTTTAAGGCGAAAAATCTGGAGTAGAATTGGAACGTTAGCATCAAACATTGGAGAATTTTTAATAAGCATGATGAAAAACAAATGACTACGGCCTATTTAATTCAGAAATTATATGTTTCAACCCTTCTTTTGGTAAAAAAAAAACGCTCTACCTTCCAAACGTTAGGTATTCCGATTTGAACCCCCATTACCTCGTAACAGCCCTCACGGCCGGAGAGGGATGGGGTGGATATCAGGCAGCTGGAGGGAGTACGGCTTTCCCTGCCCCGTTGACTATTTCAGTAGTTGCCGGCGGGGGAAGGTTTTGGGGGTTTGGGGGCGAGGGAGTCGTGGAGCGAAAATTCGACAAAGAGAAAGGGAGCAGTGGTAAGATTGCGCAACTGGGACGGGGGGAGGGCGAAGGAGGGGGGATACTAGTGGAGATATCGGAGGTGGTTGCGGGGGTGGCAAGTAGTGGGCTCCCTCAAATTCCGGAGGGGTTGAGGGTTGTGGAGGTGGGGAGATAAACACAGCAAGGAGTGTATTTTTTCCGAGGGTAGGACGGGCGCAACACATGATGCGGGCGTGCGTAAGTGAGGATGCCAGCGGCGAGAGAACATAGAGAGAGGGTAGATACCCGAAAGAGTTGAATAACCCGGCTTGCCGTCAAGCTTCGTTTACGAAGATCGCCACCTCGGGTTATGCTTCGCCTTTCTAGACAAACAAATCGGGAGTGATTCTCAGCATTCAATAGCCATGCTCACAAAAAAAATATTCATTTTTATCGTCATCAGGTTCACAAAATAGGTATGTCCAAAATACACTGTTGTTTCAGTCCAATCATGTATATCGCAAGGAATCCATCGAAGCTCTCAAGCTATCGATGCTTATAACACCGTGCTGGAATTTGTTCGTAATTTAAATTTCATCGGTTGAAATTTTAGTATTAGTTACTATCCCTTAATCATTGCAGAATCACTATATACAACAAATATCCCCATATAATATTGTATTTCATATTCTGCTATTTAGATATTCATTTTTTGCCTTCGCAAAGGACGTGGAATATCATTATATTTCGGTCAATTCTAATGGAACTACTTTAATTAGGTAGCATGAGTTATCGGATTAGAATTCTCTATTATTCCCATGCTTCTCAATCGGTATTTGTTTCCATCACCATGAAGTGACCTCGACTGACCAATGATGCCCCGGTTCTGCTTTTAGTTTCTTGAATCTTTTCCATTCTCAACAGTGAATTTCCGTATCTAGCAAATTCCAATTTTACGTGTTCCAAAACAAGTAAACGTATCTAATTACCTGTTGGTACATCAACACAAAGTATTTTTAATGAAAGTGGCTATTTATTAATTTTTGATATAAATGAATTTTATTCGAAACAGAGAGACAATTTTGGATTAGCTTAAATTGTAATATCCATGACTTTATTTTAAATTTTAGGATAAAACAGCGTATAGCCATAAAAAAACACAATTTATATTTATTTTATGCTATGTGAAAAACGAAAATAATCGTAGATAGGCATAATATATAGTGGGAATGGAATAATATTTTGTTTGTTTTTACCACATGGTCGATTCTTTATACTTTAATTCTTTCGTTATCCCTGTTCTTATAAAAATATTACTAGAGAAATAATTTTTCCTTCCATCATAACGAAAAAAGTTGAGGTCAAGGTAAGTTTACAAATCATTACATATTATAATCTCCTCTTAAATTTCGTGCCAGTAGGCATCCATCATATCTTGAATCGTATATCGAGCATGATTGGATGCGCTGAATAATGAGGATTGGAATGATATAAAAGGCTTGATGCAATAAAAGTATCACACCAGAAAATCCATTAAGGAGGTCGTAATGAGAGTATGACCAGGTGGTTTTGCTAGTACAGTGTGTTTGATATCTTCTGTTAAAGTTACTAAATTTTGAAACATTACTCGCATTGAATGACATGCATCACACAGAGGGCAAAAACAAATGCGCTAGAAATACGTAAGGACTCTGAGAGAAAAGCTATATCAGAGTAAAAGTTAACTCTATTTCAGAATACGTCAATAGTAGAAACATCAGAAAAAATTATGAATTATTTTTGAGGAATAATTATTTTAATTAAGCATGGATAAGTTCTTAATAATGAATGCAATTGGTATATGGGCATGTAAAAATTAAAAGGAATGCATGAAATATTTTATGCAAAGCATCAAACGAATTACAATTACCTTTGTGAAACTAGAAACTTTGTTCTCTATGTGATAATAAGTGTTGGTGTTACTACATTTATTAGAAAATACCATTTCACGATTTTGTTGCAAATATTTTTAACTATGTATTTAAGTCATAATTTGTTAAACTTTTCATGTAGACTTCGTACGTTCTCCGTGTTCGCGTTTATAATTTCATCCACTTTAGATTTGATCTTCAAATGTCACTCAATTCCCCAAAACCCCCATTTCCCGTGCCCAAGTTACCCACGCAGTTCCACTACATTCCACACATTAATCTTCACCTGCTTCTAGTAGGTTTTAAGCAGAAACTTATTGGAGAGTATAACTTTCCTCTTTAGCATAATTGCCTCGGGAGTTTACGCTGTAGCCATCGTTCTTCAATCATCGGTTCTGAATTGTCAGGAGTCTACATAGGCACATGTAAGATTCCATTTTCATCTCTCGTAGAGCAATTACTACCAACATTTCCCCTCGCAGGTATATTTTAATTTATGGTAATTGGATATTCACGACTTAAACGGTGAACTAAATGATATTTTAATTAAACGGTAAACTTTAATTAAAACATTTATTATTATTTTTAATGAGAGGAGGAATTTAATTATTTAAGCTTCAGCTATAATCACTCTGTAGTTTTACTGGTTAGTTACACAACACTTGCTAATCAAAACTTCGCTTGTAAATCAGGTGGTACTGGCGCAGAGAAATTGAATAGAAGCAAACTTTAGGCATACAGTGATACCCAGGGACACACTTAATAGTTATTTCGTCTGTAAGAGAAAATAATGTGCTTCGTGATGTAAAGGTGTTCTTATGATTCAGGAACAAGTATTTGCTATTAAGGGGTTATTTCTTGATATTTGTAAAGAACGGCATTGACAAACTAACTTAACGGAACTTTGTCATAGCCATTGCGTAATACTGCATTGCAGCAGTAGTCTTTTTGCTTTTGAATGCCCCATGTAAGTTTAAAATTTAATATTAAATGGACAAAAAATATCGGAAAGAAAAATCGAAATTTTTCAAATGCTACTGAGAAAAGTTATATTTCCATTTCCGCATCCACGAGCGTTTTTTGTCCCAAAAAGAGAATTCAAATTATTCCTTAAAGTAGAGGTATGCTGATAGTTACTGGTATTTAGTTTTAGGCAAAATAAATGCTTATGAGCCGCAGATAAAGCAAACCTCCTTATCATAATTTAAATAAAATTAGTTATCTATGCGTTGCATAATAATCACATTCATATCCGTCACGCCGTTCCCTTTCGGGATAGTTCAAGTGAAATAAAACATATTTTAAGTGGTTTCCGAGAATTTGGATGCCGTCTATAAACTCCTCCTCTTGCAAGTTATTCCTCCTGGTGCAATAATAAATTATTTAATGCATACTATTTTCTTCCCGAGTCTCCAAATATTCTTCTCCTTGAGTCTCTGCAACAATATTCACTCGTGAGTTTTGACATTTCACCTCATATATGTACGGTATATATCTGCATTCTTTAATATTACTGCTGCTGCAACATATTTTCACTTAAATCAATCCAAAAACATTTATTTATATCATGAATTTGACCCAAAACCAGCTTCAACACAAATAATATTGTAGAGCCGCTCCATACACTTTCCCCAGAATTATCTAAAATCCGTATTCATCGAGATCATATCACCAATCTTACTATCTATTGGAGATATTCCTGAACTATCTCATTGTTGTGCACGTTTCAAAAAAAGCTTCTTATTTTCTTCAAAGTCAATCGACATTATATTGTGACTCCATCAGTCTCATTCTTCATTTTATTTCAGGGCATCTATACATCAAGTCTATCCTAATTCCAAAGGGGCCAAGAAAAATTCTTGCAAGTGCAAGCAAAAAAAAAAAGATAGGCAAGGTATAACTCTGAGAAATTTGGGTTTGAAGAATGTTATTAGCTCTAGGCATTGTTAATTTTACAATAAGAAACTGTAATGCATTTTTAAAGCATCGTAAAAGTGATACTTGGAGTAATGGAACGTGAAGAAATTTCGCTTACGTAAAGGGAGAAAACATTAAGATCTACGATTGAATCTCGCATAATACCATGCGAAATATCAGACCATGGGGATCATATCACTCTGTCGCGATCCGAAGATGGAAGAGGAATCTCCTGTTGCGTTAGTTCCTGAGAAATCCATTTCAGTTAGTTTAACTGATTGTGTCGATAGTGGCATTAAAACCATACTGGCTCATTTCCCGTCACCTGTAATATGTCAATAGTTATGACTAACTCTTCAATAGCATTATGAAAGATATAATAATAATGATGGGAAGTAAAATGACCCCACGTTGGATCTCTTAGTGGGTATTCCCTTTCTATAAAGGGGAAAAAGCATCTTATATATGCAGTTTTTATATCTAGCTGTGACCTATTCCGAAACTTAAAAATATTTTCAAAACTTTTTCAATCACCGTAATTGTGTTTGACTATTAAAGATACTGAAAACTCCATCGTATTGAGTCACACAATTTCGACCTAAATCGATGACCGTCAAGTATCACTCGTGGTTTATCGTGGACGACAGTAATGATTTGTTAGGCGTTCATATACGTTTGGGGGCGAATGCACCCAGAAGTTGGGTCGAAAATGGGTGGAAGATTTACTTTGTCTTCAACATAGAGTGACATGGAAGTGCTGTCACAGCTTTGAGCATTTATTCATTCTTCTATATTCTTCACACCCTACATCCATTTTATACTCATGTGAGCCATCAAGGGGCGTGTGAGACCTCACGTCAACCAAGATAATTTTCATTGAATATCGGGATATTGAATGAACGCACTGCAAATTTTAACCAGTGAACCGTGCAATGCTCCAAAATTGTCCCAAAGTCCATTTCAGCGGGATTTCACGTAATTGAAAAAATTAAATTAATTTAGATAAGACTTCAGTTGGAATCGTCAGGTGAATTGCTAAATATACATGATTTAAGAGAATCAATCAATATGAGGGTACACTCGACATTTAATCTCATAACTTCTGAATTTGAACCTTCGGCCCGTGGTTGAATTCCATTTATGTTCTAATAAAGCTCCCACTGCGCTAAGATTATTACTGCATTTTTTTAATAAACCAAGCTCCAACCCGTTTCCCTCGATCAAATATGGCAATCAAACCGTCTTCATAAATATCCCATGAATCCTAGCTAGTGAAAGGTCTCTTACGTTCTGATAACATTTCTCCAGTCCTCTTTTAATAAATCCTTAAGGTCAGAGTGGTCATAAGTAACAACTCAAAATAAAATGGTTTGTCCGCTATATTTCGGCGCTGCTGCAGCATTAAGCATCAAATGAAGAACCGCACTTTTCCAAAAATCATTCAACGGACAATAAAATTGTAATACCATTCTTGGCGTGACATTGAGGTAACTTGCTGGTAGGATCCTATCTTTTGAAGAAATAATATTTTTGTGAACTATTGCGTAATCAACAAATAAGTGGATCTCAATTTAAACAACGTTTTCAGACGACAAAAATTAAAAAAAGAATCTCAAGAGAACCGATGGCACTTTTTTTAACATTTACTGTAACTCTCACAGTATAGGAGCTAATACTATCTTTGACGTCACGGACCTTGAACCTTGGAAGGGCGTCCGTGCCCTATCACTGCCTTGAAATGATAGAAATCTCTCGGTGATTGGTCTATGTTGGTAATCAGCAACAGAATTTGCAGAGTCAATATGGTGACAGCCGATGCATCATCGACGACTAGCATCATGAAATTTCCGGCAGTTTCATAAATGAAATTTTTGTTAACACGGGGAAAATCGTCGCGTTCATTGTTTGCCCAAACTTGATTGAGAATAGACTTTCTCCAAGCAAGCTGCCTCAGAGTATCGGCGACCATTAAATTATAGACTTTCCTAAAGAATTCAATCAAGTTGTTAAGAAATAGTGCGTATTGGCCACCACACCATTGTTAAAGGAGAAGGATATGTATTCCCATTTCACAGCATACTTTTTATCGGCTAGCATCCATCCTTGGCTAGATGAGATTCCGTTAGAATGTTGATAGTTCTCATAGCAGTCTATCCAATGTGGCTGTTACTCATTTCGTTATTCTAGTAGTCCATCTTCGGGAGTTAGAGTTGACTTTCGGGATTATATAGCTAAGAACAGGGTATTTTGGATGCCTAAAAGTGAAAGTTTACTGAGTGTCTGAGAAATACCTCAGTCTCGTATTGTTAAACTAGATCGAAGGAAGAAACAGTTGAAACATGGCTTATACGAATACCATTTTTAATATTACCTTTAATTTTAGATGATACATGGATTATTTGGATGAAGAAGGAGAGTTTCACCCTTTAGTTTGGAGGATGCCCGTCAATTTGCTTAAGGGTAACCAATTTGTTTCCAAAATAATTTTGTTTTCCTTAAAACAGATAATATACCGAAAGGTAAAACTTTCAAGCCTCTTCATTCAAAAATATGCAAAAACCCATCTTAAGCATTTCCGACGGATCATTTCACACCTTGAGGACAATCCTTTTTTATCTCCCTTTTGATTGCTAATTTGGTAAAGCATGACTCTAAAAGCAAAGCTAGAGAATTACGTTTTCATTTACCAAAGTCTGTACAATCTCGGTTACAGAAGGAACAAAGAATCAATGTTTCAAATAATTTTTTTCTGGATTTCTTAGGTAGCGCATTCTAAGCATTCATAGCCTCTTTATAATTAAATACGTAGCTGTCGCTTAGAAATATTTGCATGGATACTTCGCCAAATATCTGACATGAAAAGGAATGGGAGAGACCTACCGATAAGTTCGCCAAAATTATACCCCCTTTCTTAAATATCCAGGTCACTTTTAAAAGACGGGAATGACCTCCATAGGAGTGGAGTGAGTTTGAAATACTAAAAAAGACCACCAAAACATGTCACACCAGTTCCCATTCCACTTGGCCTGCGAGCCCGCTCACATTCCCCCGTGATACGCTACCCGACCCGCCTCCTCCAACCTCCCATGCACCTCCGCTTCCCACCCAGCCTCCCCAAGGTGCACCTCGACCCCTGAAAACTCGTGTCCACTCCGTGAGCCATCGCCTTAAAAGCCCTTGTCGTCCAAGGACCCGGTCGCGTCTTATGACGCAATTCGATTTAGAGCCCCGAGCGAGGTTTTTCTCAGGAGTCAGCAGTATTTTTTCCTTTCTCGCATAAACCCTTCGGTGGGCTTCACACATTAGCCTCATCCCACAAAATGAAAGTGCGGTGGAGAGAGTGAGCGAATCACGTGTGCCCTCCAGCTTTCTTTTTAGAGAAATTCACACTGTTAAAAGACCTCTCCTCCACCTCCCTTCCCGGCCGACGAGATTTTTTTGCTATTTCTGTTAGAATTATAAGTGAGGCAATAAGTGATTAGTTTAATCACTTTATTGTTGTTTTCCTCAACATCTACGGTCTGATATCTATTATAGCACGCGGTAATTATTTCATTTATTTCATACCTATGATTCCTTATTCGGTTTACCGTTGAAAATATTGTAGGTTGTGCTGAAAACTTCTGTCAAGATACATAGACCTACTTAGTAATCTGTAACGTACCCATTATATTTACGGCGTGGACTGATTACACAATAGCCATTCTCCAGTTAACATAGAAGCACAAAATAATTGAGTGAAAATATTTGTTTATATTTTCGGTGGCTGCGCAACCACCGTTTTCGGAAGGAGTAGTTACAATGACGCAGCCACCAAAATTGTATGGGTATTAGAAAAATTCCTATGAAATTCAAAAATTGTGCTTTCAATCACCTGGATAACAACTACGGCATAAGTGCATTCTATTGTAATAATTTGGATTCACGGGGCATACACTTTCACTTTCGCCACCCACACGCTCCTCAATCGTTTCTAGCCCCCAGTGCCCCCAGAGGTCAACAAGACCTCCCGAATGACATCCCATTACGGGTCCCTCCCAAAATCTCCACCTAGCCCATCCATCATGACTTCCGAGGTGGAGGGGGGCACTTTCTGCCCCCCTCCACCTCGGAAGTATCTCCCCCCCCCAGGCGTCACATCCCGCACACGAGGCTACACGTTATTTTGTAAACCACCGCTGGGGTGAGGGGATGGTGGGAAACCGAGAGGGGGGTAGCCGAGAGGTCGGCCGGGTAAAAGAGGGATGGATGGCGTGGCGGTGGACGTGCGTCCAGGGGGAATTGGTCTGAGTCTTAATTTGAATATCATCGGCGTTATGGCGCAACTTATGTGGCGTGAGGGATCAGTGCATGGAGTGACTAAACATTGAGAGAGGTGCTAGGAGGTACTTGACATCGTGTAGCTACTGAGGCCGCTCAAAAGATTACTAAAGCAATTTCTTTTCTTGGTCAATGCCAAGCTTACTTGGTCAATATCAAATATCTTGATAAGAATAACGAAAACTTAAATGAAAATGTGAAATGAATTGATTTTTTGGGATTGGTTTCTTTGTAATGTGAGGATTCAGCAGTGACTCGAATCCACGTCCTTCAAATTAAAAAAAAATTAACTGGAATAATCAGGTGTTTATATTAAAACCAGTAACGGTACAATGGCGAAAATATATTGTTAAAAAAAATATTTTATGGTAAACAATTTCATTTTTTTCTTCGTTAATAAAATAATAATTATTAATTCCCAATTTATACTGCCATAACTATTGTTGAAGGTCAGAGATAATCTTTGTCAGTCTGTGCATTATATTATCGTTTATGCTTCGCCCGAAACTTGAGGAATTATAGCTAATGCTTGATGATAAAAATATAGGTATATTTTGAAAAAATATAATTTAAACACTTTTTCAACTAATAATCTTACTTTCATTAAATGATTCGAATTATGCATGAATCAGAAAGATTTTTTATTTTTTTAACCAAAATTGGAACTTTCATCTGAAAAATAAATTTATTTCATTAACTTCAAAAACATTACTCTGTATTTCATCCAATAGCCTTATCTTCTCGTCCATACCAAATTGTTACTCGTCCCTTACCCTATCCGTCCATTTCATGTTTTTCATGGTTAATTACAACATAATCTCAAAAGCTTCCAACCTATTCAACTACCTCAATGACAAGTTTCCGAGCTGCAAAAAACCACTCTCTATATCAACGTTTTCACTAGTCAACTTTATACATCATTATCTCAGGTTCATGTCCTCAGTTCCCTCGACTTATTGAGAGTTTCTTTACCTAAAGCAATTTATCTTCTGATATCGTTTACCACTATGCCTATCTTCGTCTAGAACAGTACCTAAATTGAAGGGTTACATCCACACTAGTTCATGACCACCTAGTTCAAAGTTTATATTGGCATTCCTATTCCTAAAAAAATCATAGTTTTCTTATCATTAACTTTTATTCCATTCCTGTGTCACGGTTCCTGTAACGTGGTAGGTAATGGCTATAATCCCTTTACTGATTGGGAGGCTAATACTTCATTGACCGCAATTATGACTCCCCGTAATCAGTTTTCCACCTACTTTAACTCCTATCCCCAATCACTCCTAAATATCCCTTACGTATACTTTGAAAAGGAGAGGTGATGATGAGCAAATGTGCTTAAACTCCCTGAATTTATATTCAATCCAGTTTCTCCGTTCACCTACCTCACTTACAAAAAGGGAGACTAGAATAGGTTTATTCTATTCCTTCAGTATTACGGCAGCTTTAAAAAGCTCTTGGCAACATTTATTCAGTGTAGCGGCATCAAGACTGAGAGAACACTGACCTACAGTGGTTCCTTTTCGAGAAAGACCCGAATGCCTCGGAAAGAAAACCCTTAAATATTCCTATCAACATCACTATCACCGACTTCGCATCAACGCCCAGCGCACGTATTGATCAGTCTTCTCTCGGCCTACGAGACCGCTAGCCACAGAAAAATTCCTATTTTATTATTTTTAGTTTGATTCTGATAATTGCAAGATTAAGTTTTTGAAGAGGTAGTGCATTCTCTATCTCCTTCTTTTCACAAGCACCTCTTTTTCATTTTCCTAACTATGGAGCCGTTTGCTTATAGGTTTCAAAATGTTTTAATCTATTTTTTTCTTACCCATATAATGCTCGGTAGGTGTTAGTGACCAACAGCGTTAACTTCCTTATAATACGCTTTTTTTCTCATTACTTAATTGTTCTTCTTTAACTTCGGTTGAATGGAAATGATTGACTATGCATAATATTTTACAAATTTGTACAATAACTGCAGGGAAACTGAAACAAAGGTAGAAATCATACTGACCGAAATACCGTATTAGCCCATTGACCTTCGATCATTTTACCACACTTGCTAATCTCTCTGGCCTTCGCGAAATCACGTCTTGATTAGTCATGAGTAGCCTATCATCCATGGTTAGTCGAATTTCAGAAATTTCATTCACTTGATGATAGTAGGTGTTTGATAGACGCCGCTGCTGCATGGCTATCACTACAGTAACATTGTAACAGCCTGGTGTACGATTAACCAGTATTCAACTTTGCATAATTTCATCCTACCTTCACTTCCTCCAACTTGACACATTGTTACCTTCCTCTACTTAACCTAGCTTACATTTTCCCCTTTAAAACATCTTACGACAATTCATTGTCATTCATTAAGTGATGATTCCACTTCTTTGCCTCGTTTGAATGCCTCACAAAAAATTTATTTCTGTACCATCCACAACTAGAACTTTGCGTGGTTTACTTTTCGCCCGATTCAGTTATTTCAACCACTTCTACTCTCACATTATCTCAAAACCCTCTAACCTACTCTTATTTTGCAGCAAGGACCAGAAGATGTGAGCTAAAGACTGTGAATGCAATATTGGTAAAATCCTATAGCCAATAAAATGAACTTATAAGCCTCCGATTATAAGTGTGACTTCTTTTTATTGGCTATATGAATTTACCTCTTTTCCATCCAGGACCAGGTTTTTTTAGCAGTATAATACCTCGCTGTACATGAACGTTTGTAACTAATATTTTCTTTACATGTTACAAGATTCCTTAAATTAATCTCACTTCTCTTCATAAAGGCTGATTTACCCAAGTAAATCTTCTTCTAATATCCTACCTCTGTTCTCAACCTTTTCTATGACTAATCCAAAAGAGGTGAATTTGAATAAAATACCAACACTATGTTTGCCCCAATTATATGTATATATATATATATATAAAATTATAGAGATGCGTTATATTGCGCTTCCTAGACCTCATCTTGAGTACGCTTTGAGCACTTGGGATCCCTTGCAGAAGGAACTAAACTTGGAAATAAACATGATGCATTGGAAAGGAGATCGTATCTTGAAGAATCACTTTAATTGAACTGAGTGCATCCCATTGTAATTGGATAGCCTCGATTAGGATCCACTGGAACCACAAATAATGTATGCACAGTTTAAAATATTAGATGGATAAAAATAAATCAATTTCAACGGTGAACTAGAAGGGAAAGTGTTACGACATTATAGCATAAGACTACTACGGGATTCTGAGAACGGTTTACTGCCGATCATATTTATTTAAACAATCCTTTTTCCCCGCTATACTTCGTGACTATAACTGTAGAAACACAGAAAGCAGTTTGAGCATTTCAAGTATCCCAAGAAAGGATGCAGGATGCAAATAGCAATCAATTTACCTTGGTAACACTACTATACGCACTCGTGGGAACGTGCACTGTGGTACGCATGAGTAGATACATCCAGATATTTTCTATATTTCTCTCTTTCTGTGACCTCATTACTCCCATGATTAACGCATACTCGTATCCTCCCTAGACCCACGCTCTTCATCTCCTCTAAGTAAGAGGGAAACTCCACTAAGAGGGAACCCTCTTTTCTATCACGAAATTTAATATGCCTGAAACTAAGCTGGCATTATATTCTCTATCAATATCTAAATATGCTGGCAAAATATTTTTATCAAAAAGTGCTTACTAAAATCTTTTCCAAGGTTCCAAAAAAAATCTCTTCTGTTCCAATTAATACTTCTCCTGCCTTATTTCAAATAGTATTTTTGGAGTGTTTTTTTCTTACACGCTGACAGGTCTTATGCCCTCCATGCACCCATTTCACCCTATCTCTCTATACTCTTCATATCTTTTTTTTTTCTACATGATACCCCGCAAGCCGCCGCTAGGGCGTGTGGCGGGGGGGGGG
>LYUA01000240.1:560350-587135 GCA_002093875.1 Calopteryx splendens | reverse complement strand
TATATATATATATCAGGAGATGGAATCAGCCATTCGGCGGTACACAATATGACTTGGAGATAGAATATGACAGGAATACATAGAAGAAACAAAACATTAGATTTTCAGGCAAGTTAACGGAAGCTACGCCATTCTTCGAGAGCAAGAGAAGAATTCTTCACAGAAATCATATTTACCCTTCATAGAGAAATGGATAGACCGATGAAGTCATGATAATAAATATAGTAAAAGGGACACTGGATCAAGGAATTAATGTGTCACGAATATAGGACGTTAAATCCATCAATATTATTAGTGAGAGACCACATTGTTATAGCAAGGCAAAAAGATACAGAAGATTAAATTATGGCACAGATGAATTAGCCAATAAAGGTAGAGAAAATTTATTGAAATAACCGACAGTCATATTTTTTGGCCTACCCCAAATGGAAACGATATCATAGGATTACTCCATTTTATGAGCAGAAAGAAGTAGTGAATCATAGGGGATTATAGTTTTCCAGTCCAAATAAACGTAGTAATTAATAAAGAAATTAAAATAAATGCGGAAAATTAATTAATAAAATTGATTATATTTTGTAAGAATTTTTGTATATTTGAATTATATATTGTTTTAGGGTTAGTTAAGTTCACATTTAGGAGTGCACTTTTGAAAGTAAAAATAAATTAGTTTTTGAGGAAATTGTGTTAGGAATACGCAGAAAAAAGAGATCTCGCGCATAAAACAATAATTCTCAAAGTAAAACTAAGACCGTAAATGTCCTGATCTCGTCTTAGAAGTATGAAAAATCGCAGTGATGGGAGATCTCTACTATTCAACAATTTTTTTGGATTTGTTTGGAAATATCGGCTATCACATATCAATTGCAAAGTGAAAGGTAACGGACATTAAATACCCTGTTAATTTGTATTCGGTACGTGATAATTATCTCCATTTCAAAGTAAGCAAAAATATAAGTGCAATAACGGGGGATATGCCGCTTAATTTCACTGTCAAAGCAGCGCAGATAAAACATAAAATTTTGATTAAAATTCTGTAAGCGTTAATTATATTTACGGACGTCGTGCATTCACTCAAATAGACAGGCCGGAAAAGCGCTGCCTTCCTCTCCCTGACTATTTCTGGCCAATCCCCCACCCAACCATAACGTGGGACCTCACATACGCAGTTTAGGTACTTGAATGCTCTTTATCGCCATGTGAAAGGCCGTATTTTCCCAGAGAATTATGATTCCTGAAGAGCAGCTGAGCCCTCCTTGAACAATCAACAGGAGACATCCGTTCAAACTATTCCATACATTTTTTATTCCATTTCAATAAGTCTATGTAACCGGAAAAGTAGTTCGAGTGCATCAGAATTGACCTCCACTTGTTCTTTTTGTGTAATTACTTAATTTTCAGGCTTGCATATTGCTTCTTTTAAGCTTGATTTCCACGATTATATGATTAACACCTGAGTTAGTATGATTCTTTTAATTTTTGGTAAATCAAACCTCAAAATAAAAGTAAAATATTGTTTGATTCTTTCTTTTTCTTGATCTTCTATTCACAGTAGGAGGAGTTCATCATATGACAGGAACAATCCCCAAATTTTCGATAAAATACAAAATCTGATCAAGCCTTAAAAATCACACAGTTTGCAAGCCAACATAATATTAGAAAAGATAAATAGAATTCCCAAAAAATGAACCCATTTTGTTCAGCTTCATCATTAACATTCCAACGTTACTTGGGAGGGGCTCTAGAATTTAATTCGGTAGAGGGAAAGACTAAGTGCAAATTTCTCGAGAAAATGATGAACTACTTGATAGTATTACCCGATAAAAGCATATTTATCATTACATCTGAACTTAAAGCCATGTGTAACGGAAATTAAGAATAATTCTAGAAAATTGTATCTTCCTTAAATGTTGAATTGTTTTGTAAACAGTTCATCCTATTTAGAAATTTAATAAGGGAAGTATTTTTACACCTTTTAGATGGACATGTAATAAAGCAATTGAAAAGTGTCCTTTTGTTCCGTCAAGAGTGAATATTTAATACCTTAATTGAAAGATAGTTTCAGAAATAGTTTTCCTAATTTGACTATCGAAGTTTTGAAGCTTTCATTTAGATGATTAATTAAAATGCCTATAGAGAATATTAAATTGGTTAGTATAAAGAGTTTGGTATTATATTGAACTTTAGCACTCCATTAATGAAATAAATTTACAAAATATTTATCATAATTAATGAACCATGCTCGTTATAAAACCTATTCAATTAAGCGAAAGTTGTGAATTTCTTATTGCTTTATAAGATTTACATGGATAGATGTCATTTATTTAGAGCTTAAATCTTGAATAAATATATAGGAATAATTTTATATGTTAGGTAAAACATCCTCAAATGTAGTGTACTACAAATTTTACTCACAATCAGATATTTGTTACTTAAATGGCATAAAAATAGACATTAAAAATTGTTATCGGTATTTTTATTTTTAATAAATAACTATCAAATTATTATTTAAATAATATAGGAAAATTGCCTTTATTAATTGCATAAATATTGTACTGAATTGGTAATTACGTAATTGATGTGATAGAAAATATGATGCAAGTGTTATCCAAAATCGCTCTACTGTAAAATATTTATGGATTCTCTTTTTCTCTTTTAGGTATGTACAGACCTCACGCTCACAGATTTTCACTAATCAAAGCGCAGTAAGTAGAACTAAACATGCCCCTTTATTGCCAAAAATATATCTAAACCATCTAATGTAACTCTATTTACTATATAAAACTAATATTACACCTAATAATCCATCCCTACTTATAGAGCCATCATTATAAATCTATTTCCGTTTAGTGCGTATGAATCCACAACCTTGAAGCTTAGTTTACCTGCTTTTGTAGATAGAAAGGGGTCTTAAATATTATAAAACGATTTTTAACACATCACGATTATGGAGCCTCACATCACAGCACATCATAGCAAGCATCACATCACATAGTATCACTGACGTTTTTACCAAATACAGTACGTTTTTAAGTTTCCGCAATTGATCAAAATATTGAGGTGTTTCCGTGAATGACTGTGACACGCACTACACAATAATGTGAATTTGCCTACTTTCACGGGGATACCTGAGAGAATTTTCCATGGTCATTGCCAGGAGGCGATGCAGAGATTGCAAGAATGCTTGGGCAATATTCCAAGATGTCACCATATTTCACGCGAGGTCCAAACTAGTTGGATCAATGTAATCCGCACTCGTATGCTTTGAGCTTGGCGTGAACTTCAACTCCTCTCTCTAAATTTGATCAAATAAAATCAATAGTGGGCACCCTTGCCAATAAGAAGAACTGAGCCAAAAACAGTACCGTAATCTATAAAATTAGACCACAATGAATGCATTATCCTTTGACAAATACCTTTGCCTAACTCCTGTGTCTGGGTAAATATGATGGATTTAACCATTTCAAAGAATATACCAAGACATAACAGTGGTAATCTTTCAGAAAGCGAATGGATATTTTGGGACCAAAATGTTAATTTATTTTATTGCATTCCTAAGTTCCCTATGGTTTATATTGTTACATTTTACAAATAATATTATTTTATTTCGTAGGTATTGTTCCATTTATTGGTTAATGAGTTGAAAAATTAATATTAGCATATATCTATATTAGATGAAATTACCCAAAAAAGAATATAATATTGAGGTCAAATTTATCTTTGACTTATCGCAAATAAAATTGAAGGTTTAATAAATTGAAGATAGCACTTTTACATGTGACTTATTGGCTGAATGATTGAGCGATTGCATACATTACCTAATTCTCACAGGGATTTTTTTCACTAGGACTATTGCGTGGGATCCTGGAATGAAAAACGTTCGTAGAATTATTATTTGAAAAGAAAAGAACACACTGTATTGCACTTTGGTGTTGCATATATTTTTTTCAATTTGAGGACTGATAACTACAGGAAATATTTTAGTATTGAATATTTTGCCCCAAAAGTATTCCCGGTAACCCTTGACCACGGTCGGCTGTGTTTAACACCCTAAGGGGGGGATTAGGTTTAACACCCTAAGTTCTGTAATTTTTATTTCTTCCGCATTATCGAATATATTCTTCTATTGGCGGAGTTTTTAGAAATTTATAGTTAATTTAATTTATTTTTATGAGATTTATTTATTTTAAAAACATATTTTTCAACTCTGGGAGTCGGACGCCCAACGGCCGCAATAGAGGGACAAACTTTGCCCTACTATAAGTCTTGGTCTCCTTGTCCCCTCCAAGAGTTCAGACGAAATAAAAGCTTGTTATGACCCCAGTCGTGAGGCAAGGGGGTCTTTGAGGCCAATCTACTATTTTTTCCTTCAACATGACAATGAAGTATGTACAAAAATTTGAGACTCCAAATTCCAGTCTCCAGAATCCTTTTGCAGGAATGAAATATTTATGCATAGTTGAAACTTTTAGCAGATGTTTAAGTTCACAGTAAAATGACACTCATTCAAATTAATGTGATGTATATTACAGTATATTTTTTTATTTTAAACCTTCTCCTTTTACCCATTCGATAGGTTGCTCTAAGAGATTTTCTAAAAATTATTCTCATTCCTTGAGTGGTATTTTTGTTAGTTTGCTCCCTTTATTTGTGATTTTTTTGGGCTTCCTCTGCAAAATTTCAGTTGTTTTCTGGATATAAGTGACTTATGATGGGGAAGCAAGCTTACTTGTGAATAATTTAAATTGTGCAATGTAAATATAAGCGTCATTATTATTTAATATACATCTGGATATTGCAAATTGATGTAAAACCCAAGGATATCTTTATATTCCACAATTTGCAATTATATCAAATTTCGTATTATTTTTATTAATGAGGTGATGAAACATATATATTTTAGTTAGCCGTATAGCATAAATAAGGGAACAAAAACGAATCCATGCAACATTCAAATATTTTATCCACTTGCACACATATGCATATTGCACACGAAATAATTGGTAATATACAATTTGTGGATACAGGTGATTAGGATCACCTGTAAGAATGTGACCATTACACGACCACTGATCAATATTAACGTCATGTGAGATCATAGAATCTCAATTTCGAAGCAATTTAATTATTATAAACCAAATAATAAGGATATTGATACTATAAATTTAGTTGGTAAAAGAAGTATAAAACAATATCTATTTAAACAATTATTGGCAATGTATGACTAAAAATACGCCAGTTGTTCCAAACAAAACAAAGTGATTAGTAAAAACTCTCCCTGGGGAAATTTTAATGTAGAGTTTCTGAATCATTACATTGAGTTGAGTTGTTGGCTTTATTGGCGCGTCAACAGCATTTGTAATTAGCGCCAATTTCATCCCCTGGTCAAATACAAAAGTAGCTTGTTTTTCATTGTTTTCTTTAACTTTAAACCCTGTTGTGATCCCACACCATTTCATCTAAGTCGTCCAAATCATTACATTGAATAAACTATAATTTTGAGTAACCTTTCGTTTCATTCAAACACAACGTTGGACGTTTCCATAGATTAAGGACCTAATACTGTAGATCTAATGTTTGAAACCACGACGTAGTTACATATTCTAATTTTTTAAATATTTTTGGAGTGTCATACTCTTGGAACCATTTATATTACTCCTCCCAGACAAAGGGAGATGCAAGTAAATATTCCTGCATGCTAAAAATTAACAGATTCAATGTGAATTATTTGTCCTGAGACAATTAGGATATACTATGTTTTCGAATTTTCCGGTCAATGGAGAAACACAGGAGTCAGAGAATAAGTTGGTCTAACAAGGCCTCCATGCCCTGAACGTATTTTTTCAAGTTAAATTTAAATTATAACGAGAAGTAATCTAAGTCTATGCCTATCGCAGGCATTATCCGACATTTATAATAATAGTTGGTGCAGACATCGCTACCAAAATATAAATATCTTAAACCAATCTTCTCAAAATCAATTTATTATCAGTCATCATAACGATTTTTTCATATTAAACTTCTTTTTTTCCATTGAATAAAATCCCTACCTTTTTGTAAATATATAAGATAGCCCTATCATATAGATGAATGCCATTTAACAATTGCGATTTGCGTTACTTTCATTAAAGATCTCTAGGAAAGTCAAAAAATTTGATTATTTGATTTTAGAGCATATTTAACAATAACGATAGTTTGTAAAAAAAAGGGTATAGACCTGGATTTACTCTGCATGAAAATATATTCTAATTGCAAAATTAATATTAGTCAGAATAGCTCTTGCTGTATAATGCATAGGTGAAGCTAACATCGAGGTGAAATAAGATATTTTTAATTTGCACAGAAGCATATACTAAACCGTAGCTAAACGAAATTGTTAATAAAATTAAATGAATGCTCATCCATTTTATTAGAGAAAGAGTGTAAAAAGTACTTAATTCAATGGAAATTTACTTATATCGAACTTTATAATAATAATTTTATGACACCTTTCAAGACAATAAGGAGTTCTTTTTCAGTTGAGTAGTTTTTCATTATTGCATGGTCTTTAAAAAATAAATCGTGCATTTAGCCGAAATAAACAGCCATTTTTCAATAAACGCTCATTAGTTACTCTTTTTTTGATTTTAGATTTCATTTTTTTAATAATGTGGAAATGGTGCAGGTAATTATAATTAAATTTTGATTTTTACAATATATATTTTTTAATTATTTGTAGAATTCATAAATAGATGTTTATAATACAATATTCAAGATAATTGAAATGAAAAATTATTTCTCTAATCTCCTACTCTTCCGCTCTTAGGCTGAATTTTAAAATGATCGTCACACTTTCAATTCTTCTTCATCCGAGGCATGTACCCGTTTCGCAAAATACATAAGTTGTTAAATTCGCTTATAAAAAGTTAAGCACATTCACTCTACCAATTAATATCTCCTGTTCATTTACAAGATTGAAATTTATGCTTGAAGTGGAAGTTTAATTATTCAAAAATATTGCAACCCTCTAGCCTATGAAGATTACGATACCATGGGTCCTTTGTGTTCGGAAAATGCGTGTGCGATAAAAATTCAAAAATCTTGTTGCATTCGTATTTACTGCTCCGCATAATTGACTCTACTAGGAAGAGCGACGAGAGAAAGAGAGTGAGAATGGGAAGTGGAAGAAATGAAAGCTTAAAATGAAGCGCTCAAACTTCCAAACTTTTTTGGCCCCGCGGTCTCCGAGTCTGTATTGTCGAATTCATTTGAAAAAAATCCTCAACCTTTCCTACCCACCCCCTGCCACCCACGCTCCCTTAAATACCTCAGCGTTGAGAATCACCAAAAAGTACGACTCAGAGGTCAACGTTCTACGCTTGACAACAAAGGAACCACGGAAGACCCCGAGGAAAAATTCCAAATAATTCCTAAAAAGAAAGATTGTCACCATTTGGAAGCTGAAATGGAGCGAGGATCGGACCGTATTCTCGTGAAAGAGAGAGAGGGGAGGGATGTGGAGAAGGGAGCACATTCTTTGTGCGGCTCTTCGCCTTTATCGATCTGAGGACGGGTAGGGGGTGGAGGGAGGCTAAGGAAGAAGGGCGAGGGCTGGCGCCTGCGCTTGGCCAACACGCAGCCTCCCGGCCCTCCCCCCCCCCCAAGTGTGTCCTGGCACCCCCACTCTCCCCACCGATCCCTTTTATCTCCTGTTTCCTCCGTTGGCGGAAGGGGAGGGGTTGGGATGGGAGGAAGGGGTGCAAGGGGAGGTTTGCGCCGGTGAAGGGCGGTCGGGATCGCAGGCGAGAGTTTCTCGGCGAAATCCGCGCGCGCGTACAGTCGGAGCGCAGAATCCGTGGTTGAATTGACTCGACGGGCGGCGGTCTCCGTGACGTAGCCGAGCGATGGGGGCCGGTTCCAATTCGGCGTCGCCGGCACCTTGACGCTGGGAACGCGTTGCCTTGTGGCGGCGTCCGAGGCGCGGGGAGAAAGTTTTGCGGCGCGCGCGTGTGAGCGTCGTTTGTTGGTGCGGCGGATCTGCGCGTGGTTGCTGAGGTCATTGCCGAGAAATGCGACTGCGGAGAGCGGGCGGAATGTGCGCGCCAGCTTCGTGGGCCGTACGTGCGGCCCTCTTTATATCGCTCCTCTGGGTTGGATACTGCAAGGAGTTCGCGGATGGGAAAGGTAAATGTTCATCAGTGATTCTATACACTTAGTCAACACTCGGGGATATATTACTTTAGACATCCGAATGGAAAAAGTTATTTTCAAAGTATCGTCGGTGTAAATACGTTAAAATCTATTTTTTATTATTAACCGACTCAAATACCTCGAAGCAGCAATTATTTTATCCTAATTCGCAATGATCCTCCGTAATTGACATTTCACATTGCATAAAATGTTTGCATAATAATTTGAAAGTTTGGTAAGAAAATATAAATTTTTCTATGTAGCTTGACTTTATTAAGGTCTTAAAATGGAGAAAAACGTTTAAGCGCTGAAAGGTATTAGGTTTAGTAGAAACTCGTCAGAGCGAGAGCCTTTCTTTATGGCTTTCCATTCCAATTTTTCTATGATAAATTAATTTTACGTAGAGTTAATATTTGTGGTTGGTCCACTGGAAAACGTAGAGAAAGAGTATAATTATTTCCTCAAAGGTTAGTAAATTTATTTTCAATGAATACCATTTGTAATCACTCTTCAATTTTGTAAGAGAAAATATTTTTTATTAAATTCTTGGAGCACATATTTCTCAACACTTGTGAGCGGCTTAATGTTCACAAGAGGTAAAATGGAATTAGTGTCTCACTCTCACAATTTTATAGGAAGATATCTTTTCCGATTGTATATGTTAAATTGACACCATCTTCGAATATTTTATCAACTATCTTGGTTCGAAATATGGTGTCGAAATTGCTTTCAGCTCTTATTTAGAGAACTTTTTAAGATTAGCATCACATAAATTTTATGAATTTATTTTCTTTAGCTTTCATCAATATTCATTAATTTTTTATGGATAGTTTATTTTATACCAACCGATTAATAAAACCGTCTACACGAAAACATTCTCGCAACCATGGAAAATTTTCGAACTTGATATGGGTCGAGATTTCTCTTCGTGGTTGCGATTCTTACTCTTAAAAAGTTCCTTATTTCAATTTATTTATAACATAAATAGAAAAATCTTACCTTCAAATGATTTACTAACGCTGGTTTTACCTTTTCTGGCGCACTAATCAGAAGCACGTTATCACACGCTTTCATATCGAGAATGCAAAACGTATTATGCCTCTATCATGCTTTTAAAATAAAGTCTACTAATTGGCTTCGTGTTGCGGTTCCACGGACCCGATCTTCTGTTATATTTCTTTTCAAATATTAAAATATAATAATGTAAAGCTCATATGCTAATTCAGCATTAAGTAAAATACACAACGGGTGAATTAGTCTTCGCATCCATCATTCACCGATAGGGACCTCATTTATCTAATCAAGCTTCCATTATTTGAATTAGTAATTACACAGTAATGATACGAATAAAATAAATTGATGTTTTCTCTCCAATGAAAAATAATAGAAAGAACCTTGAGGTTTTCATTTTTTGGACTAATCCAGCTCTCTGAAGTGATATTTTGAATCATTAAATCGTGACAACTATTTTCCAAGGAATTTAACAATCGTATTTTTCCATTTCGTAAAATAAAGAATAAAATTTTCAGTTTCAATACGACCAAAGTTAAACTCACCGTAGATTCCTTTTAGTAAGTTGCTAATTGAACGAATACGTGCTAATTTGGCAAGTAGTGCTTGTTCCAATACCTATCAAATACTTAGTTTAGTCTATATATTTTACAATTTCATCCAGTCACTCTCTATCTTGTGATTCGTCCATTATCAATAAATATACTACGAAAACTTTCCGTTTGGTACCTTAATTTACCTAAACAACAAGGTACAAGGTTCTCAATTTATATTTAGCTAAATAATCCATACATATGCGTGTGTATGTATATGTACTATTTTCTTTTCAAGTCGTCCAAACTTAATTCTAAATCATAATTATGTGCGTCAGGAGTTTTCCTTAAGTACCTATGTGTTTCCCAGGTGACGTGGAAAATTTTAAGAGAAAAATTAAAACAAAAAATGTTCAGTTCTTTTCGTAACCTCATGCATTTTGTCACAGAGAGTCAGAAGGTACATGCCTTTTAACGTATATTAGGTTACCTGCATTGTTCTGATTAATTTTCTTTGTCGGTTTACGGCCAAGTAGCTCAGTTTCTTTAAAAAAAATGTGGCGTTTTTTTATGCACAGCTCCATGCTTATCATATGTACTTCGCAAAGAAACCACGATAGTGCGTGGTTGGGGTGTTTCCACGCAGATGTATGCTATTAAAATTATACGCAACATGAACGTTAAGAATAATCGGAGAGGTTTCAAAATTCAAGAATTGAAACCAAAGTCCACCTACAGCATTGCAGGGACAAAATGTCTAAGCCTGAAATAGTGGTCTAGGCATGATGAACGAGGTGCTATTACGAAGTTTTTTTAAATGGGATGAAATCAGGGATACTATCAATGCCATTGTTATCAGATATTATTTACTGAACGCTGACTTTACCAATATTTCCATCTCTTTGTCTCTCGTGGAAATAGAAATATCTTTAATCTATCCGTTCTACAGTATCTCAATGATCTTATTTTCGTGGCCTTTACTACGATGTAGTACGACGGGCTTGAAGAAATTGAAAGGAAGTAGACCAAATTACTAGTTATGTATCAGATTTAACATTTAATTTAGTCATTGGCGGTCAGGGGTTCCCAGCCGGTCGGTTTTTTCTCGTACTGCCAAATAACGAATTTTTTCTGTCAATTTCCGTACATATTCGACGACAGCTGCACTGTGAGCTCTTTGCAGTCTTCCAGACCGCTCGTCACTCTGCGCTGCTGGGTGGCCGTTTTTGAATCGGTTGAACCACTCCTTTAATTGGGTTTCCCTAATGTCATCGTTTTTATGCACCTAGCGAATCATAAGAATTGTTTTTGCTTGGGAATGGCCAAGCCGGTTATGAAACTTGATACAGGATCTATGTTCCACATGTACTTCCCTGGTGGGGAAACTGGAAATCTGGAAAACTAAAAACATTTATTACCAATGGCAATGGCAACCAAAATGCGGCGAACAAACGTTCAGGTATGAGCATGAAGACAGTTCTTCATTGTGGAAAGTGGCACTACCTTACATTCAAGGCCTAATGTGTGAATATTTAATATATAATCCTTTTTAGACACCTTGTAAATATTTTTTCAATGGCTTCTCGTAGTGAGAGTGGAAGCAGGTATATTTGGAGAGAATAAAATTGATTTTACTTCTTTAAATGTGTAGTTCAAATAATTCTAAAGCCCCTTCGTATCTTGCGTACTTACTAAATTGTGGTCCTATTTATAAACCTCTTCCCATCCCTTGAACAATCTTAATTTTCCAATGATGATGGATAACCAGCAGGATACATTGCATAGTTTTCACTAAACATTGACGAGAAAATTACACGTTAAAACTAAATAATCGCCATAACGGAATTAAAAATCATTTTTAGAGTGACATTTTATTTTTTTGAATGGTAACAATTGGTTACCGCTAATAGGAACACGGTACGCAATTTAAAAAAATTTATTTACTACTATTAGCAATACGAGAGATTCACTTTTCTCTGAACCGTATGAAAGTACTTTTCATAGTAATTTTTATAGTTTTTCAAAAGAATAATTTGACGCTTCCACATATTTACCTAAACATTTTTCTAACTCTTTTACTACGGGGAATATGAAAGGAGAGGAGCCTATTATCTCCTTAATCTTCAAAATTGAAAACAGCATGATTCATAGGAACATTTTGCGTGCATTAGAATCTTGATCTACGTTCCAAAAATCTTTAATTTTCCCTAAAGTCTAAATTCGCTAATATTTTGAAGAGATGGATCTGGTAAAAAACTTAGTACTGTAATGTTTTAACGAATGATCCCGTCATAATATTACCAATTAAATATTACTTAGAATAAAATAAGCTTTTTCCATACAGAAATTCCCCTGAAAAAACAATATCCAGAGGGTATATGTCTAAAAAGTACAACTAAATATTTCCGCAAAAATTCTCAGTTATAAATTGACAATGGTGAATGCTCTCAACCGTTTTCATTTCTTTGCCCAAATCGTCGCCAAATGTTGCTTCTTTTCGCGGTGTCGTTTATCTATGCTCGAAGTTTGCAAAGTTTCCATGTCGCAGAAAATGATCCAAAAACCACCGCAGTAATCAATCCTAAGTTTGGTTTAATAGGTTAGTGGTGTGCTCACCCATTACTAAAATCAAAGGCGTGCGTCACAGCAGTACATTTCCCAGCACCGCCTGTGATTTCCCAGGAATTTCTGGTACCCCGAGATGACACTACTAGGGCGAAGATAAGGGTGCCCAGAGGTGTCACCCGGAATGAATTCCGCGCCCTCTGCTAAATATTCCAATGGAAAACAACGCCTCAGAAAATGATCAATATCCTCATATTCAGAAGCAAACCCTAAGTACATGTTTTACTGCATGTTCATCATGCAGTATTTTTCTATTTTTTTTAAGATTAACACTGAGGTCATAAATTTGAAAGGTGTTTATACACCATAATCAACAAACTAATATTTATTCGTAATTTATATAATTGAATTTTACCGTATTTGTAATGAATTGTTCATAAAATATTTTTATAAAATGCATAGTATATTTAACCATAAATTCATAAATTTATTCCAAAATTATGTGAATATCCATTGATTGAAGAGTTATTAGTATATTAGGATAAAACATAATTCCATTGTAAATTTTATCTGCCATCGTGTTAACATTTTGCATGGGAGACTAGTGAAAATTAGTTTTCCAATTCATGTTTTTTGTCCTATTCCAAATTTTCTTAAGGTGTATGTTTCTAAATCAAAGATATAAAATCGATACTTATGATAGTCATTTAACTGTTATCGACATGTTTCCACTCAGTAAGATTACTACGTGAAATAAAGTGTTGTCAACTCATCTATAAGAGCGGTCTGATACTATTCATCCTTTATTGGCCATTACATGCCTCCTACTCAGCCCAAATATATCCTAAATTCAATGTCTTCTTATGGACTCGGAGACCGAGATCTGCATCAAATGCTAGTCCTGGATACTTGGTTAGGCTACTTTTCGCTCTCTTAGAGTGGGGCAAAAATTGAAAGATTCCTCTCGCTCGTCGGAAAAATTGAATTTTCCGGCGAGGGAGAGGAATGGGTTTCAATGCGAGCCGCACGCGATATACATTTTGTCGTAAGGTCCCCATTGACGCTATCCGTTTCCCCTTCACTCGGCTTGGAATCCCCCGCGGTTCCCCCAGGGGCTATGCCCTATGCTTTGTCCCGAGTTTAATTTCTACTTGGCCCACTATCACACAGTGCGTACGTTGAAAAGGACAATTATTCGTTTTCCATTTGAAATCTGCGAGTCGTGGCGCATTTTAAAGGTGACAAAATGGCCGAAGATAAAAAATAAAAGTGATGTATGGCTCGGAAATGACTTTGCCACTCAGAGTCAATAAATTACATTTTGAACCTAAGGAATATTTTTAGATGTCAATAGCTAAATATTATAAAATTGATAAATACACACGAAAAATATTATCATTCATGGAAGACTATATTTCACAAAATTATACGTTTCTCGGAAAGTGGAACACATTTTATGTATATTGATGGCCCAAACGTCGGTCTTTGCCAGAACATAATGTCGTAAATTTTCCTAGGAATATTCGTTATCTGGCTCTGCTGGAAAATGTATGGAATGCGTACCCCGAGACAAACGGAGACAATGAGAAGCCGAAGTTATGAAAAATAAGCAGCCACCCAAGTCTGCAAATTCGCTTTAATTTATACATTTTCGTTCGTGAAAAATCCGATTGCGATTCCGAAAAAGTCAGATTGCCGATGATCCAGAAGGTTTCAGAAAAAATCCATTGTTTTTGTGACTCACAGATGCTAGTTCTTTATAGGGGAGGGTATAGGAACCCTCAGTGACGATTTATCGTCATGGGCTGGTATTATTTGGATATCCTCGAGATCGCTTCTAGCACCACTGTTTTTCGCATACTTCCTTAAATTGCGAAACTTTCGCGATGCAAGAAAATAGCGATGTTTTTTGCACTTTCTTTCCATTTTAATTCAGCAATTTCAAACACAGTGAGTAATTATTCCTGGATCTATGCTATTCTACATTGGAGTACCGCTTTGGATTGAAGTTTGCTGTATTTTTTTTGTTAATTATGTTGGAATTGTAAAGGTTTGTGAACTGAAATAGTGGCATACATGTATTGTGAACCTATTTTTCTTCAAGCGAGAAAAATGAATTGAGATACGCATTGAGCAAAAGCTCAAGCGAGATATGAGGAGTGAATCATCCTTAATACTTGCAATAATCAGACTTCCGATGACAATGTCAATAAGCAACGTTATCCATCGAAACCCCTAAAACATTTCACCTCGGCAGTATTCATTAGGGCCGATTGAACTGCTTCACCCATATAGCCCCTCCTGGTGGGAAAGACAAGTTTTCTATGGTGGTTCCAAACTTGGTGCCACCCGGTAACGAGTGGTGAAAGAGTTTTTGATTGCACGACCATCCCTTCACCTCAGACCTTCGTGTGCTCTGAGCAAATAGCTCCGAGATGAGATACATTTTTATACGATAATATTGGGATTCTATTGTGAGGAACAAATGCCAATTTTGGGGGCTTAAAAGTGTTCTAAGGTATGAGGTGGAGACTACTTCACTCTCCGTTTCATTAAAAGTTTTCTTGTGTAGAATTTCCTTTCTGATTCCGTGTATTATTTAGCATTCCATTTTCCTTTGATTTTTATTTCAAACACATTTTTAATGTCTTATTTTAATGACATAATAAAAATTCAACATTATTATGAAACAAAATACAATACTCTGTTAAACAAGTAGTGACATAATGTAATAACATTGTTTGCAGGATCATCTAGATTGCTGCGAGCCTACCAGTTGATGGTCAAAGGTTGTCGTTCGAGTTTTGCCTTCTGAACGGTTCCTTTGTACTCCTTTGTGAGTCTTAACGATGGATTGCTATTGAGTTTTATGACATAGTAGGAAACAGGTATTCCGTTTTATAACTGTTTTTTTTTGAAACTCTAGAATTCTTAATTCTGAACTAATCTGAAAAGTGCTTAAAAAATTATTTGTTTCTAATTGCTCTTTAGGCGGGTGCTTTCCTTGAATGACTTTTATTTATTTATCCCATGCCTATTTCAACACTTTCAATCTGTATTAGAGCAAGATTTTGATAAACTGATGCAAATTATGCAGGGATGCTTTGTAGTTCTCTATATACAACATATTTCCGGCTGGGTTCATCATCCCCTGGGTGCCAAAGAAAAAGATTAACTTAAAATTGTAGGGTAACTAGTATTCTCGTAAAGTTGAACGTATGAACCTTTTGGTGTAGGTAATGACATTTAAGGACCAATTACAGTTACATTAGCGCATTTCTCTTAAAGTGGATGAGAGCCCATAAAATTTATCTAACAATGGGAGGGAATCTCAAAGTGTTGGGATAATCGGGTCAGTATATATTAAACTGGTTTGAAGTAATCACAACTTGATTATGTAATGAAAACATGCGATATTGGTATATTTTTGTTTGATACCGTAGACACCGTTGTTCTCTCACATTAGATAGCGTCTTTTATGTGTTCTTGGCAGCGGCAAAATATCTTGCAATTGGGTCGCTCTCCGTTGGTTCACGGCATGTTTCAACGGATCGATTAGCTCTCCTTTGCGCATGTAAAATTTTGTTCTACTCCTAAATAATGTCTTTCAGCGCAAGGGCAGAAATTCTCTTAGCACATTCAAGGTGAAGTCTTATTAATGCGAAATGTCATATTAGTTGTCATTTCATTCGAACAATTTCTATATATTTGGCTAAGGTGACCAAACTTCTTTTATATAGCTCCGAATAAGGGCTGGTATATTTCTAATGAGATTTTCTCATGTAAATAACAATGAGAGACTTCGCGATTACGTAATTAGACTGCATTGCTTGTATCTACCCCTCAGAATCTATAGTTGTGGGTCGATGGGATATCTTTCAATGTGAGCATGTAACATTACACTAATTTTTTTTATATTTAGCTGAAAAGAAGTTCTATTCCTGCCACATCAAGTGATACTATTGCTGAGATTTCATGAAAGAGTTAATTAATACAATTTTTGGTAATGTCTTGATTAATTGTATTAACGGCCTGTAATTTGTCGGTTGAATGCCGTTAGCGTGAATAAAGGAATTAGAGTGGACCTTTCGTATTTTCTTGGAAATTAAATCAAGCAGGCCTCCAACTACTACTTTCGCCTTTTATTTTACATAAGCCAATTTTGTTTTCTTACAAAAAACGGAGCAAAAATTACCCCATTATTCAGTAACAACCTCTACATATCTATATTTGTAATGACGCTAGAAAATTTTTTAAATAATTGATAGAGGTAAAATACACTTAACAGCTATGAAGAGAGAAGCCAATGCAAAAAGATAGCCCAACCCTATTCATAAGTTGTCAACTTGTATTTTTTCTCTGATTGATTGAGGAATAATAAAATATTATAAGTTTTTCTTAACATGTTCTATGCATTTGTGTTTCTATGTTTCTACCGAACAAGCAAGGGATGGGACATTACACCAAAAACCAAATTATTCCATTCAATACTTATTTGGTAGCCAAAGTATGTTTCAACGGGCATGTCTCATAGACTGACACTCCGAACTACTAAACCACGATGGGTTCTCGTGAGACAGTAGAGTACCCTCACTAAATTGTAATGGATAATAATAATACCACCATATGAAGGCACATTATTAACTCGTTTGCTCCTACTATTTCAATTAGCTACGCAGAACCCTTATCTGCCTTTCACGTGTCTTACTCTCATTGCGAAAATAATTTGCAGATTAAAAAAATAATGGCGGATGTCGGTCTAATTCAATTAGTTACCCCATTATTCTTGATTGAGGGTCCGAAAAATGTGCGTTTCGCACTATTCTCACTAACCTGAACGCGGCCAAGTGGAGGTGCAGGCGACTATGAAGATTCCCCTAGCCAACGGACCCAGAGTCGGGTTTGTTTTTTATGAAGTTGGAGGGAGCTTTCGTAGTGATAACAAAACGGCTTTTCGTTCCAACCCAAACCGCCCATTCTTTTCTCGTGATTGGGTTGAGAGGAGCCCGCTTCTCATCCTCCGCCGCCACTACACCTTCCTCCGCCATTATTAGTGCACCTGTATAACAGGCAACCCGCTTCACCCTACCTCACCCTCGAAAAGCAAACCCCTTTCGTGACCCTTCCATCATCCTTACGGCGACACTGACCCATCCTCGCCACCAACAGTATGAATTTGAAAATTATCGCGGACGAATTCCTTCAATTCGTTCTCTTCTAGAAAGAGTTGAAGGGGGGTTCTTCCTCACTTCTACGACCATTGAAGCTCCTCTGTCGTAAGCACTCTCCAAGAAAGCAAGTCACTCCTCCGAACAAAGAAGTTTCTCTCCAGAATCGGCCATTTTATAAATCGTCGGTCTGTGTGGCAGGAGCGAGGGGCGGAGACACCCGCTGTCCATTCTGAGTCACTTATTTCTTCCGCCTCTCCGAATTAGGTCTCACTTCTAGAAGGGCAGACTGGGTGGCTGTGAGCTTTTATCATTTAATCAATTAAGTGACAGCAAAATTTGGTCTTAAAATACGACGGTGCATAAACATTAATTATGCTACTCATAAGACACATCGAGGAACAAAAAGTTTTCACCATTAACATTAGAGTCAATTTTATTAAAAAAATGGGTTGTAATCCGCATGAATTTCTCTTATTGGGAATCTGCGAGCAAGTGCTGCGTTGTGTCCATATTCAAGAAGTTCCATTAATCAAGGAATAAAAAGTTCTTTTTATATTCTTTTACATGAAAAAAATCTCAATAAATGTACCGAAATTATTTCCTTGGGGGTGTTGTAGTAAACGCATGTAAATGTATTGATATGACTGGTACAAATGCTAATTAGAACAGTGGTATTATATATTGTGTGAGATGAACTTAGGATATATTAGAGACTTATATTAATGATATTTCGTAACTTCATCACCAAATGATATCGTGAAACCCACAGGTATAACATGTTTACCGAATGGGTTTCCTGAAGTTGGAAATATCAAAAAATATATTTGTTCTTTTCTGAAATTATGCGCTTTGTGAACGCACAATCGCATCTTTGGAATAGTTGAGACCACCACAAAAAACTCTTAATGGAATTACGCATATAAATTTGAGTCCATGTGCAGAGCTAGAAAAAGAGATATTATCACCATCTGCCGATAATTTAAGAAGATTTGAAATTATATTTTCATTACGTTCTTCATAGGAAATTTGTTTGAAGTTATTCACTATTTCCCGTTGTAGCTATCATAAGGAATGAGATGGAGGTCTATTGTAGCTCAATAAAAATAAAAGTTGTATAATTGTGTAATCAATATAATTTATCACTTATTAAGTGAGAATTTAAAACTAGTGACGCTAAAAATCCTTCTCCATTGAGAAATAAAAAGTACACACGCATCTGCGCAGAATTAAAAAAAGGGATTCTAAACAATATAAACGCTCAATTGAAAACGTGATAGAGGAGAATACCGGTCAGAGTAGGTTCTTGATCGACGCCACTCTTACTTTGGCTAACCGATAATCAATTTAACTCTATGGGTGCCACACATACATTAATATCTCAAAAGGGAAATGGACATGTGTGTATAGAATGATGTTTTAATAAAGTAGGTCATTAAAAAATCCAGAGTTTTACTCATTCGCGCATAGATTTTGTCTCGACCATGTGGAGGAAATGACGTAGTAGGTAGTATGAAAATAATTTTACCAAGCGGCTTCTAGTTTGTCACCACCGCTAAATTCATAAGGATTTTAATCCATATAAAAATTAATGATACTCATTCAAATATGATAATTGCGGCAATTGCGGTTACACTCCATTTACGCTGTCTTTAACAAAAGGCTATGTTATATCATATTTTTTTAAATATGCCTTGAAAAAATAATGTAATTAAATCAATTTCTACATATTTCCAAAATTTTGTTTCTTTATAAATTAAAGTAATTTTTATTAGCAGAACGTATTGCAATATTTTTCCATTTAACATTTTAAATCTTTGTATCCAAAAGCTCACCTAATAGATTAAAGTGATTACGTTCAAAATCTTCGATTCATATCTGGTGCCCCTAAACCGTTTGGGAGTCCAATTTGCTGAGCCGACAATGAGAATTTTGACTCCTTTGCGGCTGTCCTAATAACTGCAGTAATGGGTAATACAGGACGAGATGCAGCAGAAAGAGAGAAGGAACAATGTGCAACCAAGTATATAAAGCTCGAGCCTCCGTAAAGGACGAAATTGAGCTAATGCTCGGCCTCCGAGCGGGATGGGCGTGAGGCTCTCCGCTGCCTACGCCGCCGCTGACTCGACGCCTCACTAGTCTGTCCAGGACGGCACCGACCCCGTACCCGCCAACAAACCATACCAATTGCCCCCTCCTTGCCCGTAGTACGCTTCCTTCCTACAATTATCTTTCGTATCCGAAGCCGGTATGCAGTCGTGGTCAGGGTGCTGTTTTTGGGATATTTGGTTTTTGTTTGGTTAAATAAAGATGCGTTTACTGTCACACCCCATAGGAGTCATTTAATTAAAAACAAGTCATCGTAGAAGGTAGCGTTTAAGATAGTCAAGAACACAGGGAGAGTTAAGCATAGATGGCAGGATAAAGTGTAGGTCAAATACAGAGAAATATATAGGAACCATTAAGGGTGAATTATTGGAAAGAAAATTGTAACTTTGTGATTCCACAATATTTTATTTATATACGACCCGGGTTTCGACGTCCAACGTCATCTTCAGGTAAGAGTGAATTACCAGAGATAACAATACACTACATAAAAAGGCAGTACACGTTCCCGCTAAAACAAAAGTGTCCTCGCATATCAGTTTATCACTAGTTAATTGCCGCACGGTGTAAAGATGAACGACCTGAAAATGAGGATGCATTCCAGAGCGCCAATTTAGTGTTTGTAGCAAAAAACTTTCTTTTATAGGATATCAAAGCTAAGGAAGTATTTCCTCAATGTTAAAATATATACATACAGGACAGACGTAGCAGTGCCGACGCAGAGGTTTCATAGCTGTAATGATGCGTTTATGTAGACTATCACAAACGTTTTGAATAAATCTTATAATGCGCCATAAAAGTAAAAACAAATGCTTGTTTGAACACTTAACAAACCACCTGCTTCTAATACAAAAGTAATAAACCTACTAGAAAGTCAGACATTGCCTCCCTTTTGCAAGCACAAAAACAGTGTAATGACTATCGCGAGGGACTTTCCATTAATCAATTAGGAAATAAAGTATTGACGTAAATTGAAACGTATTGGCCAGCGTATGACAACGGCATAATCTATATGAAAGCCCAAGAGAAATCTATAACTCAAGGAAAATGTAACTTATTGGCATTTGGAATTAACTTAAAAGTATATTGTCTAGATTTTGAGAAATCACATAAAATCATGATATTGAAGCGACATGAAATATGTTTTTTTATAAATGGTGCGCCATAGAATTCATATGCTTATACCCACCATACAGAAATATGATAGGAACGCACTCTTTTCGTTCAACAGTGAAGTGAGATGGGTCTTGAGGATGCAATATAATTTATACTATGTTAAAAACGATACAAATCCAAAGACAAATAACTAGATCAAAAACAAGTAAAAAATGCTACATCCAACCCAACCTATGAAAAGCATTTAGTGCACCCCATTATGTAATGTAATGTAACAATGCTTAAAATGCTTCAATTGGCAAAAACACAAGTCTTTTTGTTCTTACAAGGCGTTATAAAATTGTTTTGACCTTAAATTTTATAAATACCACCATACCGTAGCACCACCATCTTATAGTCATGACAAATTCATGGCTTTCGGATGGTGCCACTTTCTGGAATGAAGAGCTATGCCTTCCTGTGCATGCCTGTATCCCTCCCATCGCTGTGTGTGTCAGTCGCTGTTTGGCATCATGCGTTTGTATGATTTCCAGTTTTCCCAAGAAGAGAGAACGTGTAGAATTGAGATCCTGCATCTAGTTTTACCCGCAACTTGGCCATTCCCTAGCCAAAACAATTCGTATGATTCGACTGGTGCTAGTAAACGATGTCATTAGGGAAACCCAATGAAAGGAGTGGTTCAACCGATTCGAAAACGGCAACAGATCAGCGCAGAGTGACCAGCGTTCTGGAAGGCTACAAAGAGCTCACAGTGCAGCTGTCATCGAAAAGTTACGGAAATTGATAGAGTAAAATCGTTATTTGGTAGTACGGGAAATCACAGAAGAAGTTTGGATCAGCAAAAATTACGCATCTGCAATTTTGAAGGAGAAATTGAGCATACACCGAGTGTCTGTGACCTTTGTGCTTAAGTTACTAATGCAGGAAGAGAAGTAACTCGCTCCTTACGTGCATGTTGGGCCCTACCAACACCGATCCACAATTTCTCAACACCGTGGTTGCTGGAGATGAGTCATGGATACGCGGGTTTGACCTGATTTGATAAAAGAGTGGAGGTAATATCAGAAAGACCTGCAGAGTTGAAGGTCATTCCAAAAGACACCTTCCTGAAGTGTTTCCATTAGTGGTAGGATCTTTGGTGAGGTGGGCTTTGTGAAGGCGTAAGGGGCCTAATTTTAAGTGGATTAGGTCCGTCAAGTACACAACATTTTTCCCAGCCGGAGGTCGGATTCGTTTTAGATCGACCTCGCATATAGTAGCTAGCAGCTTTCTAAAGCCATATTTTAAAGTTTTCATATTATTTCTCAAAAATATGTATGCTCTACTTCTTGTCAACTATGCTCTACCAAAATTCCACTAATTTTAGTTCAGTAATCGTACATATATCAAGCTTACTCTTTTTGACGCTTAAATTCTCGGATGGAGGTGGCAGAAGGTATGCTGAAATGCTGAATAAAGGGTTATTGTATGGGTGTGTCCATCATAAACCGACCTTAACTGGTAGATTAACATTAATAAAAACTCGCATTGATGTATTTATGAAGTCACTTTTGCTTTATTTGAAACCCATTGGTTTAACCTAGGGTAATTCATGTCTCTATATAACCCCTATAGTTAATTTTACCAAAATACAATAGTAATATTTACCACAACAACCTAAACATAATAGAGATTTTACTATTGGATATTAAAAGAAAAAAGAAGTAAGAATTTGCGTTGCACGGTGAGAATTGTACTAGGGTAAGCGTGGGACAAACAGGAAAAAATCATCAAAGGACTTGTCAAAACAGGCAGCATAAGAACATTTCAAAACAGTCAGCAACGGGATGTAAATGAGAATATTTTCATGGAAAACAGTTTAATGTAGAATGTAAGGAATGTAGTAGTTGTAATAGTAGAATGTACTAGTCGGTGAAGGAAATATTAGCATTCAAAAACTTTTGCAGATCGAACTTAGTTTAATTTATATCCTGTTCGTATAAGACCAATTCTCAAACGCTTCCCAAACACGGATTTCTTCATTGTCAACCGCAACATTATAAAACGTTGTTGGTAATAATAAGGCCAAATTAGTTTTTTTCACGTTTCTAAATACCACATAGCATTGTAGCACGCGCTCCTCACGAGATCTCAACTCTTTTTTAGCCATTGCTTTCAAAAACAGTCCAATATAGTTCAATTTGGCTATTTATGGCTTTAATAATTGCTTACACTCATTACTCAAACTGAAATCATGCGTAATTGAACCCTAAATTGAATTTCCGGTTAAGTGGCGTAAATGAGACCAGGCCAGTTATACTAAAAGATCAATGGTTATACTTAATAATAATTTTGCAATTGTTTTGACGATCATCTAAAATAAATTTTTATTAATTCATCTTGAGATTACTTAACTGGTATACTTCATAATACATAATTGGTATTAAATCATTTGAATAGCTTAATACATTGCACAATGCTGGTCGCAATCACAGGTATGAATAGTGTAAAAAAATATAATAACTTCCACTCTTAAATGCCTACTCTTTTCTGTTAACCAAAGGTTCAGGAATAAAAAAACCTGAATAACATTTTACCATTGTCCTATTTTGCATTTTTATAATTATATGCTAGTGTTGTTAAATGAGAAGTAATAAATAGTGGAATATCAATTTTCTCGCTATTCTTTTTTCTCAAGTATTTTCGGTAATAGCCACAAGTATTTTAATACTCCTATAGAAAGTATTCATACCCAAATTATATTTTAAATAGAAGTATCTTGCCAGCCTCGTCCCGATTCTACCCACGTCCACAAAATGGCAATAGCAATAGCCTATTTCCAATGTGCATCATCTATTTCTTAAAAATGTTTTCAAAAGTAATGGATTAAATTAAATGTAGAGTTCCTTGTAATTCTCTTAGAAAACCCACATTTACATTAGGCATATTTCATCACCGAGTATCAAGGGGTGGCAGGGTGAAGAAAAGATATGGATCAAGGAACTGGAGAATACCGGAAGGAAACATGTAATTCCTCGAAACGTCCTACCCAGAACAACGAATCAATGAAATCCGAGCGGCATAACATCCCCGCAACCAACTGTATGCCTTTTTTGGTACTTTTGCACACTTCTCCTCCATAAGGCGACCCCTCGTGGGACTACCGGAAGAAAAAAAACCGGAACGCGACACAATGGCAGTTTAATGCCATACGTCAAAAGTATCCCAAACCAGGGTTCTCCATATGGGAAAAAACACAAAAGTAATCGCAAAAAGGCAAACGCACACTACCTCAAGCTGTTTAGAGGAAAAATGAAACCGTTTTGTTTGCTTGCAACATGACAATTTTCCGTTCATTAACAAGAGCTCCTCCAAAAGCACCTACATGAATCCACCATTAGAGTAAGTCATTTTAACGTGTCCTAGTAACTTGCAAGGAAATAATATTCCTAAATATGATCCAATAATTTTCGCTCCGTCCCGTCCAATCTTTTAGGACGATTTTTTTTGGTTTACTCACGAATCGAATACCTATTATGAAATCGCTTAAAAAAAACTCAAATAATACTATTTACTTATGCCATTGTAAATAAACGTATATTTGGCGAATAATCAGATATAATTAGAAACTTTAGAGTTAATTCTTGTGAAGTACATGAGAATAAGGAGGGGCCGATCATGCTACTATTTAAAACACCAGAGGATAGACGCACATAATTTGAACTAACTCCATCAATTACCACTTTCTCTTTGCCCTAATAGGTTAAACCACGAACTCAATCATTTTGCATCCAGTCACTTACAATGAAACTGCAAAAATTGTAAATCCCATGCCATGATGTTCGTAAAATACTCTGTAATAACAATAACATAAACATCTAATTTTAATGAATGTATTTCGCATTTATTTCAATGTAGAAAAAATTTTTGGTGTTCATTGTATGTTCGTATTGTTTAATGTCTACAGTTTTTGTGCATTTAGTCATTTAGGAGTATTACTCAAAATGAATTAAGTGCGCCTATAAATCGGCACGCTGACTGTAAAAGCTTTGAATATATTTCCATTAATGTCATATAAACGCTCTTTAGTTTATACCGTGGTACTTGATTAAATAATATTTTTAAATTAGGAATATAGGGCCTACATGTTTTCTTGATTCTCCCGATTCGAGGATGTGTTGGATGAATCAACAAAGTTCACATGAACCTATTTCGGGACCCTTGTTGTTTGTTTGTGAAAAAAAATGTATTTTCTGGAAAGCGCATGGTGTTAAAATTATTAGTTCAAAACCATTTGAATAAGATAGATGCTAAAATTTTGTTCAGTAATTTCCGTGATCTATTTCTGCTACATGCTCTTGTTGATGGGAGCGATGCAGGCTTGTTTTAGTCTTGCAGCATATTAACATTCAATAAAAACATAGGAAAAATGTTTTCCAGAGTGGGTGCAATTTTTATTATCAAGTTTTAAATACTTGGCCATTGATCCCTTCCGGTCTTGAAGATTTCTTATCCCTAATACTCTGTGATTATTCAACTAATACCTGGTAATTTATGATAACGTCATTTATCGTTCAATTGGTTCCGGAGATTTCGATTGATCCTGATTCATCGTTGTTGTACGCGCTTTCAAAATATCTGCTGAACACGATGGCTTTTTCAACACTGTTTAAAGCTCCTTTTTTTCTTTTTCGCTCTCTAATAATTCAATGGTTTGGAATTTGACCTGTATGCCCAGAGCGCATGGCCAATAAATCTAGAAATTCCCGTTCAGTAATTCACTCAGGAGTTTTTCTTAAATTTGCTCTGTGCAAAACCGAAACTTTTTTTGGGTGGCGTGCAATGGATGGCGTATTTTTCCCTTTTTTTCAAATCAAGAAATTTAACGTAGGACTAAGTTGAGCTTTTGGGCGTGCTACTTAATTTTCTCAGCTTCCTGGAGATCTGTATCGCTTCACTGTCAACGAGCGTGGAACAATACTATCATCGTTGTGTTTGGCTGGTAGGAAACATATTCCAAGGCGTCTAATTTTAAAAAGAACTTTCATGTTACTTCAATGTCATCAATGCTTTTGCCTTCCAAAAATCGTGGCAATACGTTTTCCACTTAATCCCCAAATGTCTAATGGTGACATTTCTTTATAAGATGCATGTTTTTGGGATCACCTGTGGAGCTCCATAATACTGGGATTCATAATACATACATAGGAAAATGAACAAATGAAAATTTAAGATGTACCATTTCGCGCATTCTAGACCTTATTATGAGCAAACACCGAGTATTTAAAACCCTCAGCAGGAGAAATGAACCTTGAAAATTAAAACATTGCAAAGGAAACCTGCCCGTTTGATGAATAATCATTATGAACGAACAAAAAGTCAGTCACATTATTATTGGATAGTCTTAAAGGGGAGCAACAGGTAGCACAACGATTGCATCCACGTCTTAAATTGTTGGAGAGGTACATACCATTCGATTTTATCACTTAAACAGAAGGAATATTTTCACCCCCTCATGACATTGGTACACGAAACCACGTTGAGAGGTTGAGAGAGTTTCCCTGCCGAAGAGTTGGATTAGAGAAATCTTTTCTCTCGCAAAATTCCTAAGCATAGCAGTAGGAAATAAATAATGCAGTTTCAGCAACTCAAGCGTAAAAGGATGCTTAATGCTTATGGCAAAACTTTTCATTAATGGCCCGTTACCCAACGAGCCCTCCCATACGCCCTCGAGTTGACTGACAGTGTACATTTACATCTACATAATCACTATGATGTAGATGTAAATGTTTACCTGGGGCTTTAGTATAACCTGTAACCGTTGATGCAGGTATGGCAAACATGGCCTAGTGATTACCTATCCCGTCAAACATATCAGTATGTATAATAAATTCAGGGTGACTTACCGCTAAAAAATGAAAATTCAATTTTCTCTCATTGGTTTTCTAAATAGCTCTTCAGGGTAGCCTACATTGTTTGGAAAGGGTAACTATTTGAATTTCACAAATATTTAACGAGATTTCTGATGTTGCTATTTCTTTAAACTAATATTTTTGGCATGGAATCGTTACCTTTCCACCTTTCGTCATCATCATCATCAGTATTTCAATCCTAAGATTGGTTTACTGCAGCGCTCCA
>LYUA01000240.1:394137-408531 GCA_002093875.1 Calopteryx splendens | reverse complement strand
TATATATATATATATATATATATATATATATATATATATATATATGCCTGTGTCCTATGGTGTGGTATGACTGGTCCTGTGTCCTTCACGATTTCATAAAATATGTTCCAAATATTATCAATATCAACAATGTTTACAACTACTTCGCTATTATCTTCCTTTAATAACTCAACGGTTTGACATTTAGCATAACTTTCTTTCGCGTATGTTCGAGAGGCCTTAGGGTGTTTGATCATTATCTACCCAGAATATTTTTCCCTTTAATCTATTCTAATCTTGAACGCAAAATGTTTTTGCCTTCTGTGTATTAGATGTAATTTCCTTCCTTGTTTTCAACTCGAACGATTTCTCATTTTATTTGGTTACGAGTTTTAACATGGTATGTAATTATCTCTGCTTCCTCAAGTCTCATCACACTTCAATGTTGTACCACCGTGTTCGTTGCTTTCAAGTTTGTCTTTGGAGGGTACGGACGTATCGATTCCATGGCTTACTATTTCTACAGAGGACTTCCGTATTGCTTCATTGTCTTTACTACGTTTGCTTTATAGATATATCTTAGGGAACCTAAATTTTCTAATGTCAGTTCATGTCACTGACCGCTCCCGCCTTCGTCATCTGAAGAACCGTACCTCCCGGTATACAATAAGAGAACTCCCGTGCTGCAGCTCCTCGGGCATCGACTCCATCTTCCTGGCGGCCCCTCGCACGCGACGGTGCCGCTAAGCGCCCAACGTTAGAGCTATTTATTTATCATCGTACTACACGCTAAAGTAGAAACAAATCGTGTGAGTTTTTTTTATGTTTATGCATAAAATATTTTTCGCAAAAAGATTTGCCAAAAATTCTATACATAAATAACTACCATAAATTTAAGACTATACATAAATAATATTAAGTTGAACTTCCCAAAAATAATGGAGAGGACTTCGCAAATATTTAAAAGTTTAATTTACGAAACAAGTTGGATAAAAATCAATTGACAATATGTATAGCAAAGTTATTTTTCACAAATGTTTATACACTGGCAACTGCACTATTCGACTTTCATAATCAGTTATTTTAGAGTAACCAATGGAAAATGTAATTTTATCTCAATAATATATTTGTTTCCACATCTCGCAATTAACAATTAATTTTTTCAACAGTAAAGTTTTAGATATTATCCAAAACCGCGTAAAATTTTAGAATGATATAAAACTGTTTTAACTTGATTCACTGAAAGATATGACTCTGATAATTGATTATCCTACTCAAGAAGAAGCAAGAATGGTATGGGGACAACTTTAGAGAGTGGGTAATAAGTGAACATTATTTCATTCCCAGTTTGCCGTTACTGACTGAATAGCAGCACACAAAATAGCGACTGGTGACGCCAGACCTTACTCGAGCGCTGCTCCACGCTCGACGCTGCTTTGTTTCTACGTCAGTCTTTATGAGTCGGAGTCCTCTCGTGAGAAGACATTTCACCCATCTCGCACTCATTCTCTCTGCTGCCTTCACTACTCCACAATGGAAGGGCTTTTGACTTCCGCCAGAAGGTTTTCCTCTGCGGAACAAATTTCTGTTTATAAGTAAATGAAAATGGAATAATATTCCGAATTCTTCTTTACGTTAGGTGTAGTCTGGAAAAGTCCATTCACCTAATTTCAATATAGCGAATATGGTGCGTTATTCTTTCTCAAAGAAGAGCCATGTCCATTTACCCCATTTCAGTCTGGCTAAGCGGTGGTGACAGCTATGGAAGCAGAAGAGTAGCAATGATAAACAACGACTCCGGTTTAATGGAGTTAGCCATAGTGAAAAGTGATTTCTCCAGAACTCCAATCAGTGCTAGACACTAAGATTACGGGAACCAGACCGTTAAGGAAAAGAAATATAACTATGGTCCCGTTTCGATCAAAATCTCAGAGATAAAAGTTCGATAATATTTCGAAAGGTCATTGGTTCAAAATAATTCGTTCCGTTTCGTTCATGCACAGGCACGTTCCTAGATTTTCATTCCTTATGCAAACAGATAGGATTAAATCTTTCCATTAGTTGAATCCATGGAAGGTCATTCATTGAACTTTGTTCCGGCATCGTTCAAAAATCTATTTCAAGTCACAAAGACTCCATGTAAGGTTAAAAAAAATGGACAGGACAATGAGGTTAAAAAACAGGAGCAAGTAAACGATTTTACATTTGAAGAGGGGAACTTTTAAGACATCAATATTATATGAACAGGTTATACCACCCTAAGCGACACGTGTCAGAGATTCCAGTACTTATTGATCAGAATTGCAGTCTTCACTCCATATCACAATTCACGATGGCAAAAGGAGTCAAGATTATTATCGATATCATTTTGATAGAAATACCTTATAATCTGCCATTTCCTTTACAGGAACTATTTATTTACATTTATCGATGACCATTGTATGATAAAAGAATCTGCTAAAAAATGGTCAACCACACCTGGACAACCCCTTGGAACAACTCGTTGGGTTTGACGTACTTGTAGAACACGTATGGAGCAAAACTTCCTCTGGATATAGAGAAATTGGATTTTAAACGCTAACATTGCTACTGCATTACAATATTGCAGATTTTGTGAATGATTTGACTTGAAGGTAGCCTCTCTCAACAGAACGCTCGGATACGGTTAATGGTGATGGAGAGAGGGGCGGTGCATTCGTCGAAGTTGAAGGCCAGGCAGAACAACTATTGCCATTCCACCAAATCCCCCACCTTCTCCGATTAAGCCATCCCCTTGCACACAGCTTTCCACGGCCAAACATTTGACCGTTGCTTCTCCCTCTCCATTATCAAAGCCCTTCCGGAAAGTTCCAGCAGCATTGAGTTGAGAACACGAGAGATGGCACATATCTGGATCCTGAGGGAATTTGAGCATCAATGCATAAAACGGAGCTCACTAATTCCCAACTACCATTCTCCCCTCCCCTCTCCCGCACCCTACGCTCCATCCACTTTTCACCTCGCCTCCCCTCCCTCTTCTTACGCCCTTAGAACAGTACGCGCTTCTATCCTCTGAGGGAAGCCGGCAAGGTCATCGAAACGTTAAAGACTTGTGCGAGTGTCCTTTTTTCTGCATTATGCTTACCGCCAATTTATATATGCATGATAATGGTAATGTATACACAAATAATATTAAATGTTAGATTGAGTGACGTCATCCTAGCGAGAATGATGAAAAAACATGAACTACATGGATATATCACTTGGAACACTCGAATCGTAGATTTAACGCATCACCGTGATGCAAACGGGACCACACCATATCGTTCAAATTTTCTATTTATTCATCATCACAACTCGATTTTTTTTTATCCAAACAACTATGTCCCTGGATATGTACCCCAAAATTCTGCTTTAATCTCATGATGGAAATCATTTAATTGTCTTCAAGTATAAGAGGCTCGGAAGATTAATAATGAAACTGAGGAATTATTAAGGTTGCACGTAGCTCCTTGCCGTGGGAAAGGGAATATATAAGAACAGACGAGAAAAATAAATATATATGCTAACTTCATGCGCGTGTAGAAGTTTGTGTTTTTGATATTATTCTATAGTTAACAGAAAGCGCATTCCAACAGATATTATTCTATAGTTAACAGAACACGCATTCCAACAAATGAGAAGATTGAGGATTTGAATCCACGTTTGCGTTTAAATATTGCTTTTAAACGTGATTAATCGTTTTCACAAGGGTGCGATTTACCGAAGATTGTAAGAAATACTGATGCTAGCGTATGAGGTGCATGCGAGTACACTATTCTCAAGTCAAACGTTAAATGTTCATTTAATTTCAAGTCTCGTTTGACTCATCCTAAATAACTGACTCGTGCGCGGTAGTGTCATCATCGCCAAGGACGCCCCACGCTTCTGATGACTCCAGTATAGAAAGACCCATGTCCGGACATTTCCCGCCAAGTGCACCACGTGCACCCCGAAATCATTCATCCTTTCCACCTCACACAATAATCCTTTCTACCTCATCCTAACTCCATCCACAGTCATCGCCGCCCTCAACATTTCTTAAGTTTACTTTAAGTTTTGTCAACGATGATTTCCCGTTCTTTGAACTCCTATTTAGATGAAATGGTTGGTATGATACGGGCACGGTAGGACTATCAGGATTTCATTGGTAGACCTCAGAAAAATATCCCCTGAACCTCAACGTTGTGCATGATATAGTAAAATTATTATTATTTTTATCATTAATTGGTAGAATAAAGTTGACTTTATTCAGTTTCGTGTAGTCTTTCACATCCTCATATCCGAGTTTCAGTAAAAATTGTATGAGGTCTCTACATACTACACATTTTCATTCTTGTCCAGTAAATTCTTAAAATTTTGTTGCTCTATTATGTTCACCCAGATAGGGACACTTTTCAGTTGTTCTATAGTCTGAAGTTATCAAATATTCGCATCGAATAATATGACTCTCAGCATAAGCAAATAGAAATTACTTCTTGACCGCTAGTGCTCTTGAAATTGAATTAGCTTAAATTGGGTTTTTTTGTCTCTGAAAATCCTATAAACGCATGTGAAAGACAGTTTTCATCTCAAATAATGAATTCATCGAATATTCTTAAATCCTGTTCTTTATATAATCACAGAAATATACATTACTATGGTAATAATATTTTATGCATGCATTGCTATTACATTATACCTATATGGTATGTATAATTCAATTGCATTAAAAACTTATGCTAATTTTAACTTTGAACTCGCCCATTTTTTATTGTACGACTATTTCCGCAGATTGACAGCATTTAAGAAACCAACATTTTCTGCTGAACTAGATAAATTCTGTGACAATTAATTAAATGATGTCACTCCGAGTGAAGTAAGATTCATTTCAATAATGAATCTTACTCCACATTCACATCGAATTTGCAAGCTTTTGTGACTTTAATTGTGTGGATTTGCTTTGCATTTCTGGTGACAGTCACGTCCTTTTCAAGCAAAGAAAAAAAATAAATATTGAAACATGCTCTAATTTGGAGAATGATTAGGTGAACTGACACCACAAGGATATTTTTGAGATGTGTGTGCCCAAAACCGGAGGACTCAAACTAGATATGGAAGCAAAACAAATTCAGGGGAAGACAAGGCCTCGGTCTGGAAAGAGTGAGATTATGCTAATACTAAGTGCTCCATCACAAATAGCTTCTTTAAGATCAAAAGACAATTTCTCCACAATTCACATCATGCTCGAAAACTAAGGTTTCGAAAGGATACCATTTGATGAAATAAAAACAGATTACGTTAAGCAGTTTCAAAGTAATTCTTAAGTTTAATTAAAACGATGCGAGAAAGAAAAAATTTCGTCCACTCATATCCACTTATTTATCTTAATATTCAGTTCCGGCAAAACTAAAACGCATATCAATATCTCAACATTCTTCATGATGCTTGAATGAAGTTCATGGAAAAAATTTTTTCAAGGAATTAGCATTTGACTAAACAGTGTAAAATTTGAGCTTAAATATTTGCCCTACAATTTATTCCTCAAAACATGAAGGGACACATTCCACAAAAACATGAAGTTTTAGGCCAGATATGAAATAAAACATATCACTTAAGTTCGTTAGCCACCACAAAAAAGGCAAACGGTTGATACTCATTTCAGTCCGCAGACAAGCAATTTATCTCTGATCACATTGATGGAATTCATCGTCCCCAGCCCCGCACAAGCGCTAAATCGTACGTGTCAAGCGTTCGATAGATTTGATACTTTTTTGTTTTGACATTATCTACATTTTTATACGATGGAAAACCGAAAGACAAATCTAACCAGCGCGAGTGTGGATGATTTTCGGCACCCCGACACCCACACATTAAAGAGTGGTGACCAGAGAGTCAATCCATCGAAACGCCCTCCACGGGGGAGATTGACAAGGGGGAGGGCAGGGGATCTTAGGGGGTGAGGGCCTGCGGCCAGCCGAACCGATGGACTGGGGTGGGGGTGAGTGCCGGAGGTAGTTTTGTACTCTCCGCGGAAGAACATCCCGCCGACGAGGCAATCTACGTTCCATCATTGCGTTGGGACGTAGATGTTCGCTCTCCGGCGAGCGCTCCGAACGCCACTTCGCCGTGGGAAATGAGTGCCTTTAGCCTTCTCTCGACAGACTTCGGAATCCTCCGTCCACCCACCAAAATAAACCCGCGAAGATCCGCTCCCATGCATTAAATCGTCTTCCCTTGCCGACTTAAAGATTGAGCTTTTTTGACAAAAGAACAATAAACAGTCGCTATAGGTATTCATTTCCGGCCATTTATATTTTTCTCTCTCTCCCATGCGCTTTCTTTCTACGCACCGCCATGAAATTCCTCCCGAACGCCGTAACTCCTTCCCCGTGGTCGTCAAAAGCAATACGATCGGCGCTCGTAGTGCCTCGGTTATCTCCCATACGATCGCTGCAAAGGTAAGTAAAACGCCGGGCCCTGTTTTCTTACTAATTCATTTCTTTCCAATGTATAAATACGTTTGAAATAGTAGGATGTTCCTCCTCAAAATCCACGACTCTTTTGATGAGGAACGATTTTTCCCGCACTACGTTTTAAGCTATCTGTAGTGTGATTGGGAAACTAAAGGGAAAACCAAAGGCGACGGCATTCGTCATTCTTTCATTTTTTTCGTTAAATTTACTGTGACGAAGGTACTGTTTTAAACCGTTAACAATTTTGCTGCTTTTGAGTGCATGAACAATGTAGTACCAGTAAAGGAAAGTGTTGAATGTGTTACTGAAAACATTTTGATAAGTTTCTTAACTGATATAAATCGTGGGCTTTGAAGGTGCTTCAATTGCTGAATGAAAATGAAAATATTTTTTCTTTCTAAATTTCTTTGGAACGGAATAAATATGTCAAGATAAATTTATTTCCAATCCCACATTAACACGAAAATTCTATTTCATTGATTTTGGCCGATATTTCTGTAAGCGAAAAACAACTCTCAACGTTTCGTAGCTTTTACATTATTTAAAATCTATTTACCTCATTAAATTGCCTATTCAATAGTTTTAGACTCCATTTTGCCAAATCGCACCTTGAAGATTAAACTTTGTATGTTTTTTGAAAACTTAAAACGGTAATACTGTTTTGTCATATTCAATGCCGAGATGTAAGCTATGTGATGAAAAAATGTAAAAATATATTTAAAATATTATATAAGCCTCAAGTATATTGTCCATTATTTATCCATGCATTAAACATTCAATTTTAGCAGAATTTTATTACGTAACTTCCTATATTTTGTGCAAAAAAACTTTTTTCCAACTGGAACAGAATCCTTTAGGCTAACTCATTCTCCAAAGTATTTTTCCGCAAGGCTTTACGTGTAAGTTTCTTTGTTATTGCTATTGCATAATTCCACTCAATAAAACAAAAATAACTTAAGTATTTCCGTCGCTGTGCGGCTTCCTCTTTGAAGAGCTCTTTGTAAACGTATTTCCCAGAAATTTTCTGCGCTGATCAATGAAGAGGACAACTCGGTCACTGGGACTCCCAACTAACATGATAATTTTGTCTGCATAGAGTCCATAGTATCTAAATAGACTATTTCACAAATAATGGCAAGCATAAATGTTTAAGAATATATTTTAGGGATTAATATGTAATGTCCTGTAGCCTTCATTCGATGGATTACTCTTTCTCTATTAAGGTCAAACGTAAATAACGTTGGTTTGAGCATCGAAGACCTTTCGAAAAGGACCTCGCTAATTGCTCAAGATTATATCTCCGCGTCTATACTAGATACATATAACATGAAATACAATTCAGAGTACTTTTATAAATGTGTACATACTGAAATCTACGATTCCGAAGTAGTTCATAATCTACGATGGCTTTCCCCGATCACTTCTGTACACATAGGTACACATCAGTTCTGCGAGATGAAAAGCAACCTTAAACTGCACAGCTACCGGCTCTGATTCTTACGCTCCGTCCTCAAGACGCTCGGACAACGAAGTTTGCAGCACTATTTCTGCCAGTTGAGTGAATCGACGTGACGCATATATGCTGCAAGTAATGTGAGCCATAGCAACATTGGAGAGAGCATATTTGTGTCTACCTTGTGCTCCATAATAGTTACTAACACACTTGACTGACACATTTAAAAAAACTTCAATATAGTATTATAGGGTTTTCGTTTTATTCCGGAAATAAATGCGACAAGCAAATACTCTTCGTCTACGACTCTCTAAGGCCAGTATTAATTGTCGTCATTAACAGCTCCTCGCCGTTTCCTTAGCATTAGCCATTTTGATTATCTGCAGTCCTATAGACTAGAAATACCAATTTCCACCGCTCCTGAGGAGAAGATACATGGCTCTTCCAAGCGGGAATGAAGAAGCCCCAATATGGAATTTGAGGGCCCCCGAGGGTTGGATGCGTCCGAATTCCTTTCCACATCCTCATGGGCCGCCGGTGTAGAAACCCGCCGACGATGTAACTCGGGGTCCGCATTCGCGGATGGACCTCTGTAAAGATCGGCACCACATCTTTTTATTCACGGCTCGTCCTCGATTTTCTTCATTTCCCTCGTTACTGAGAGCCGGGAATGGCCCGGCTCTCAAGGGGCCTTTGTGTGCAAAGGAGGGAAAGGAGGGGACTGCACGGAGCACGCTCCCTCCAAATTGCGCCACACCCCACCCCACGGCTCCGGATCTACTGCAGTGTGCCCCGCGAAGATTTTGTTTTTCAACCTTATGAACGCACTCCTGCTCAGCCCCGAATATTTTTGGCATGGCTCCACGAGATATTTTCGTATCGATTCATGGCTGGCCGTCATTTATAAATGACGGAATAAAATTGACCCTCTCATGAAACGAAAGGACGGGGCAACGTAACTGCAAGTGTGATCCAGTATAACGTAAAAAGGCATGTCACAAACCGTTCCCCCTCTCCGCTTTCTTTTAAAATTGTCTATTTATAGCTAAACCTCCAACCTCGTGCTGTAAATCCGTTCGGATCTCCACTGTTTATTTTATGGGACATGATATACGACTCTTTCATGTCATTTTATCAAGGAATTTATTAGTTTACAAATCTGCGAGGGAATTTACTGCATGGACATGCAATAAAGCATTCATGCTTCTTCCGTTTCTAGGATGATTTCAAGTAGAAGAATTGTTTTTTGTAATTCTATGTGACTGTATGCTGTATTTTTTATGCGATAATGCTAGATGGGGATTTTCCATCCTCGCACCTCACAGTTGTCCTCAACTTAATGCTCTCTAGAATATTTGTCGTTTAAATGGGTTTGAAATAGACAAGAATTTATCTCATTATGTTTTGTGAAGCCAATTTCTCTGACGGCATTTACATGCATAAGCATACAAATATACTGCAAGGAATATAATTAAATTCTAGTGCAGACAAGAAATTATAGGAAATAATGAGAGTGCAAACTACTCATTAATTATTTTTTAACGCAAAGGATATAAAATACATGCATAAAAGTATAAATGTTCGAATTTTTAATTGAATAAAAGACGAATCAGTTTCGGATTTTTGCATTTTTTTCCTTATTTGTATAAAATAGGTATTCATTAATTTCAATATTTCTTCAATGTTTCATAAAATTGAGTACAAATTTTGTACGCCAGAAGTTTGTTCTCTAGTTTTTGTATGAAACTTTGTGCTACACGACGTATTCTACTTATTAACATACTTCTCTAAAAGAATAAATGCATGAGTCGATGCCTATTCTAGTAAATTTTTTTGTTTCTAAAGATAGCTCCAAAAAATTCTTTGTAGAGAGAGCAGTCAGGAGTAACAGAAATTTGAAATTATATTCGCCAGCAGACGCCTACGCGGCGTTTTTTATTTTCTTATTCACTTCTTTCACGAATTCGGGAAATATCTTTGGTTTTGGATACTTTTTATGGGAGATGCATTATTCCTTGGCGCCAATAGAACGAATACCAGAGAAAGAAGAAGCCTTGAAGCAAAAAATACATTTCCACTCGAGAAACTGGAAGGAATTCTGCTATCATTCATGAAGAAAGGGCATCACATTAATTCGAACCAATGTAAAGAACAGTATCTTATAATAATTTTTTAAGACTAATTCCTCTTTTTAAAGGTATTTCCTTAAATTTTTTATGAAAATACATATAAGATCTCCGCTAAGTCTCTCTTTTATGTTACATATTATGCATAATAATATTTTTCTTGAATGTGTTTACTACGCCACTCATTTTCTGAGTGCATTCCAATGTTGTGTTAATTTATAAAATTACGGTCTAAACGATACTCATTTTTAAAAAATGCAAGAAGTCCATAATATTCTGTACATTCCACTAATAAGGATTTTCAAGACAGGTTTTGGCCTACGTCATCTTAAGGTGGAAGGTGTATTTTGAATTTTCCATGCATATACACATTGTCCTGGGGTGCGTTAGGTGAGTGTTTGCGTGTCCAATTGGAATTTGGCCGTTGGCTTGAGAGGATAGAGGGGAGAGGTTGAGTGGAGGAAGAAAGGTCATGGGACGGAAGTATGAGGAAGGATGAAATACTAAATTATGATGACGAATGTCCTAATGTAATCGCTGCAAAATACGAGAATGTACTCCAGACCATACCTGGAGTATTCCCAGTTCATAGGAATATTCATATTTGAAGAAGCATTGGCAGTTTACGTCTAATCGTTAAACTATGCACTATTTATTTAAAATCCGAATATTTCATTTAAATTCTTCATTTTAAATCGATTGTTCTTTACGCACTATCGGGTATAGGTACTCAATAAAATTCACAATCTGCTGGAACATAAGTAAGCTATAAATTTGACAATGAGTACATTTGAAACGATCTCAACAGCATTAATTCCTGGTGTAAGAAGAGGGATTTACAATTTAATTTGAGAAATTGAGCAGTGATCAATTTTTGGAATCGATGCACGCTTGCACACATAGATTAGCAGGGGTAGACATAGCAAAAATGGACCAAGTGAATGCAGAAATGTCATTTGAACATCAAGTGTAGCATGAGGCAAGACCGTAAGGAACTGCATTAAAGAAATTTGGATTCATTTAATGGAAATTAAGAAAATATTCTAATGAAAAAGTTAAGGAGAGGTGTTATTTCTCTCTAGTTAGGCCTTATCATGAGTAAGCTTCAAGAATTTGAAGTCCTGAGCAGGAACTAATCTTAAAATAAAATAGGATACAGAGGAAAGCTACCCGTTTCGTGAATAACCTCTGTGAACAAAAAGAGAGCGCCACCTTGTTAATGGATAGCCTTGGTTGGGAGCCAGTGGAAGCACGAAGGTTGCATGCGCGTCTTAGACTGTTACATAGATACATATCTACCGAGTTTCGAGTCGAAACAGAAGTAATAAATTATTTCTGCGTTAAATTGGTAGACAAAACCACGACGGGATGCTTAGATACCCTGGCTGCCGAACAGTTAGACACAAAGAATCCTTTTTCTCTCGAAACAATTAAGACAATAGTAGTAGGAGACGCGTATAGAAATTTGAACATCCTGAATGATAAGAAGTGAGGTATACAAATAAAAATCATAATTACTCTCGTTAGCGGATGCGGTGGCTTGCAGGATGGTATGCAGCTGAAGATTAATGTAGTTTTGCAAAAATTATACCTTAGAATTCGGACAATTATCGTGGGAACTTCTAAATTATAGGCGAAGTTTCTTATTTTTTATTATTCTGTATGGAACCCCCAGTTGCAAAATCATATTTTCAATAATCCATTGAAGCTATTAGGCGAAAAGAAGAAAGGTTAAAAAATGGAGGACATAGGCAAGGAGAGGTGTTTCGAATACAATATGATTTGAATTATTCAAATTATTGTCAATTTAAGAGCCATCATTTCTGTTAGGGATAATGTATCACAGAAATAAAATTTTATTTATAAATCAAAGCGTATGGCTGCACATTATTTAGTTTTTTTAATTACTTGACGTGCATTTTTAAAAATAAAATTCGCATAAGTTAATGGTTAATAATAATTACCCTAAACTTTGTTCAGGGGATAAATTTCTATCCGTTTTTTATTCCCACAAAGTTGCAAAATTTTGCCCTTTAATGTTCATTCTCATTGATGAGATTATCTTCTCGTAGGTGCTATTGTTAAGGATCATTTTTCCTTTCTTCACATTTTCTACCCCTATAAAAAGATTTTTTAAATATCATCACAAAGCTGCTAGTTATTAGACATCAATAAACGTCTTCTGCGAAGGCCTTTCAAGGAGACACGACAAATACAACATGACAGAAATAATTAATTGTCCATTTTTCCATGTAGACAGGCTGACGAAATATATAAATATCTTTTTCGCTCATCACCTGTACTTTCTCCCAATTCTTTTCACACTGAATGAATATGAACTTTGTCCACATGTAGGTGAAACATTGTCCATTCTTCTTTTACAAACATTCCCATAATAGTTAATTATATTTTTTAAGCCTTGTATCAGTCATATAAGAGGTATAATTAAAACTTTATTTATCATACTAGTATTGAAAACTATTAATTATTTATCAAATTATCTTCCACCCAAAAGCAAAAAGTTAAAGAGGTGTAATTTAGCAGTGATAATCTCTTGTATATGGATGGCCTTTGATTTATTACTTTTCTTTCCCACTTCGAAGCTAAATTTTACTCTTTCATCAACTAGGGGCAAAAATATTCTTGAATTATTAGCAATAAATTACCCGAAAATATCCTAAATATTGAGACAGTTAAAGGAACTAGTGATCACAGATTACTAAACACTAAGATCGTAGTAAGGAATCAAAAACAGAAATATTTATTTCAATAAGAATGGAGATAACGTTACGATGTAACATGGAACTTTCGTAAATTTTTATTGGTAATCACGGTCAGACTCTTTTATATTTGATACAAAGAGGTATAAGAAAGTGATCAAAAGTTGTATTTTTATAATGATTGATGTATTATTTGAAAAAAGGTTACATTTTTGTTATTTCCTATCCAAGATAAAAATTTCAAAGTACAATGTACATAAAACTCATGCATGCATAGTGTTACTGTTCATTGTAATAGTATTCTTTTCTATTTCTTTAAAATAAAGTATTGTAAAATTCCACGAAATGATGCTGGAATCATTTAGTTATATACAATCTAAAAAAATTAAAACAATTTAATTGCTTCAAAGATTTGTAGCATTAACAAAATTTCGAATATTCTTTGGTATAAAATCTTCATTTTCGGGAGGAAACTGTTTTTTAAACTGCTTGAAATGCAATATGGAAAAATAAAAAAAATACTTTTCGAGGACACATTTTTGGTTCATTATTCTGGAAACGAAAGTCTGCTTTAAGGAACCTAAAAAAAAACCTTCAATTCTAAAAAAATCTCATACTTTTTGTTGCATCTAATTTACTTAAAAGGGTCTTTTTTATACGGAAACGATTATTTCGATTTTAAATTCAATTTTTGTGTAACTTATTCTTCGGAACCAGAAAAAATGTGAGCGGATTCAGAACTTTTTTAAAACATAATCTATTCGGTAACACAAGCGTTGTTGAGACATCAAGGTTCATGTTTGTAGCATTTTGTCCGAAAATGAAACCTACATCGTCCAAAAGTTTGTTTTTTTTAATGTTGCTACGCCGTAACGATGTAGATTTCCATAGTGAGAGAGTTCTGCTGCTAACTTCTGCACACTTACTTCAAAGGATGATTTAAGGCTGAAATTCTGAGGATGAAGTACACTCAAGTTTTAAGAGGCAATCTGAGTGACAGACTACACAATCAGTTGCGACGCCTCGTACGCACAATTAACTACATAATCAAGTGGCCAAGTGAGATCGGTTGTCCACTTTTTCATTCAACTCGTCTTTTTCGCGGGATCTGTTCTGCAATGGAAGCATGAATAGCATTTTAAATTCCTCATTGCGTCCCATTAAAAGTTTCATAAAAGCGGGTCCGATACCCGTTTTAAGGCTTGCTACAAAGACGGAGTGATTTATGCATCCTATAATTTAACATAAAAATCTCTTGTAAAGCAAATGTTATTTCTTTTAATTACCTGGCATCGAATGAAGTTTGTTCGACGCCAAATCTCTGTCATTACTGTACCTTCTTGGTAAAGTAATTTGTCAATGAAGTCAATTGGTTAATGAAGTCAGTAACATAATTCGTTCGTCATAACCGTCGTAACACTCATCAACTTCTTAATAAATATAAATTATTAACATTCAACCTTTCTACTATAGTTATGAAATTAGAAAGAATTTACGAAAAATTGGTCGAATTAAAAAATTATGAATGTAAATATTAAAAAGTAGATTTTTTCAGTTTTTGCGCATATTTTTGCATATGACTAAAAAAATAACTATGCTATTATAAGAGAAACACAGACACTTTGCAATTTTCCACTTAATAA
>LYUA01000240.1:303624-331861 GCA_002093875.1 Calopteryx splendens | reverse complement strand
CAGTGCTATTTTATAATGCTACAAAAAGTGGCGTTGACTGTTTAGATCAAATGGCGCGTAAGTACACGCCGCTGGCCAGTGTCGGTGTTTTACAATTTGTCGGATCTCTCAGCCAACAACGCAACTGTGCTTTACCGTGAAATTACAGGGATAGAAACACCTCGGCACAAATTTCTGCTACAATTGGCCTCTGACTATGCGAGGATTACAAACAGTCAAGGATATCGCGCAATATTTCTCGCAATATTGTAGAATCCAATCCCCCTCATGAAAAAAAAGAAAGTGTCTTATATTTAAATGCAAGGGAAATAAAAACGAGACAATGGATTTGAGCTACAAGTGCAAGATATGCATTGATTGTGATATCAATTATTCTAATGATGTTTAATAAAATGTCGAAAAATATTGATTGCATTATAATTATTGTTATTAGCAGTTTTATAACTTCTATTGAAAGCGTTTAATCATAAAATGTATAACAAACTCCAAAAACTGCAAAAGACATACATCGGGTCAAAATGACCCGTGCGGGCTTTCTAGGAGGTAAAAAATTCCGGACCTACGCGTGTTAAACCCTCAAATAAAAATGTATTTACATTAGAACAGCTGTTAGCCTACACAAACATAATACTCCATTCCGTACTCACTATCCAACCGAGGCCACCGTATTTGCAATTAAAAAGAAAAATTAGGTACATAGATTGTGCCTACAAAACCATCACAAATCCCTTACAAACTGAAAATACCCACAGGTACTTTTAAGCAAACGCATTTTACCATCATACGCTACTTTCTCCCCAGGTAACAAATATATCTACCCTGAAAACATTAACCTCTACACAATATTTTTCCCTGGAATTCAAAATCTCTATGCCACCCTTAAAAGAGTTATTTCCTATTCTGGAAAACAATAAGCAGACCCGATTTCTTGCCCCTTGATCACATTCTACAGTCCAAATACCGGCTTCTAATTCCAATCTAATCCTCTGGGACATGTCTTACGCAAAACCTCGTATACCTTCTGCAGCATAACCTCCGCCCATTGGGCAATGCACCACCCCCTGAATATCCGAATGAATAATCACAGGTCTTGCAATCATTCAGCTTCCATTTTCCAGCTTCCCATCCTGTCCCAATAGCGGAAACCCAGACTTAAATGCAGCGACAGCTTTAACGTCTCCATCATATACACTCTCTAACTGAGGAAGCGCCTGCCATCCAAGTCCAGACCCTAGAACTTGCCACCATATGGGGTCTTAAGGCAGTCATCCCTCCTGGTCTAATCAATATCATTAACTGTCATGGTTGTATGCATCTGTCACTTTGCCTCTCCATCCGTGCACTTCATTCCCCCTCTTTCTCCCCTCTATGTTCGCAGCCATCTCATACACCTTCGCTCCTAACATCACCCTTCTCCTCTCCCGTCCCACTTTTGGGCCACCCTTACGCCCCTCCCCTTCACCCTCACCTTTTCCGCTCTTACTGCCTTTTCTTTTTCAGTTTGCTTCTTTTTAACTTTTTCTCTCTCATTCACCCTTTCACCCTCCCCCATCCTCCAGACTCCTCTGTCTCAAAAGGAAAAAACCCTAACAACCCTTATGCTCACTCCCTCTGCGCTTACATTCCCACCACGTTCACCTCAAGAGTTCACGCGGTCAGTCTCATCATAGCTGCCTGAGGGAAGGGTTGAACCCACGAAAATTTGCATATTAGGTTCGTTTTGTTTCATTTCTTGTGTATTCCAGTCTCTCTCCCTATCCTCAAGACATTTTTGTACACACGCATTTATATTAGTCCCTCTTATGCAAACCCTTAACCGAGGCATTTAGAACAGAACTTCACTTACCCCTACCCACTAAAACCTCACCTTTGGCACCGTTGCATAGATGACATTTTCCTCAACCAAGCCCACGGCACTCATTCTCTCAACTCCTTCATTTCTCCCCTTAGTGACTTCTCCTTTTCCTTCACTTCCACCGTTTCCTCTTCTTCAATAACCTTCATAGACGTAGACACCTCCTTTGCTGATGATAAATTTTAAACATCCGTACATATCTAACCTACCAAAAACAGCAATACCTTCACTACAGCAGTTGCGATAACTCATACTAAAAGCTCACTTTCCTACTCCCTTTCTATCCTAGGTCACTTTATCTCCAACAATCTGAATTTCCCCAAAAAATTCCCCATGAACTTTTACCACTCACTCTAACGTCACTCCTAAATAAAAAAGATCCTTCAGCACTCCTACACACCCAAATCTTCCCCCACCAGGATTCTCACACCCTCTCTCTATCACCAACTTCACCGAAATAAAATCACTAAAGCCTATCCTCAAGGATCTTTTCACGGTTTTTAAAATCCACAAAACAACTGCCAACATATTCCTCACATTTCCCTCCGTCACAAATAGGCTCCTAGCTAATCTTTCCGACTTTCAGAAATCCACCAAACCTCTTTCTGAATCCTCACAAACTCCATAATGCACAACTCCATATAATCATCCCTGATGTCTCAATTGCCCCTTCCTCATGACACCTACCCTCCCCCATAATATCTCCTTCAATGATTGCTACAATGTTTCAATACTGGCCTCCCTCCCTGAATAAATATTCCCCAATTAAGCTTAAAACATTAGAATAAGCGCGTATATGGCTCCTTGACACGTACAATCCCCTGGGTCTAAATCCAGTTCATTAATACCGTCCATTCCCCTCCTCTCTCTTACCTCCTTCCCCTCTCTTCCCTCATTCCCCTCCCAGACTTCCGCTTTTTTCTCTTCTATTCAGATTTTGTTTCAAAACATCTGTATGGGTTTAATATCCATTGAAATCAAAGACATGTGGAATAGTTTTTCGTTGAAAAAATATTTGCTCATTATATTAACCAATGGAATTTTCGTTGGAATGTCTGCAATGACCCCAGTCGGACGACAATATAATTGCATTATTAAGTATGATAAAACCATTTTATAACTAATTTCAAAAGATCTTTTCTAAAATAGTCTCCAATAAAAAAATTATTTAAGTTAAAGATAAAAATATTATAAGTTATTAAAAAGATTTCCAACTGTTTCAAATGCATGTTTTCAAATACTCGCTCTTCGATTGTTTATAATTTTCTTTTTGCCAAAGTACAACTCTTTTTTCTCAATGGCTACTTTTAACACTCCTGAGAAAAATAACGGACTCTTGGGTGGTTCGACGGTCACCTATTACCTGATATATACTCTACTCACCACTTGGCACGAAAAAAAATTGGAACTAGTTGCTGATCGAGGAATTTAGTGTATTTCTAGTGCCATGTTGAATTCACATAGAGATTGTTTTGTTCTGACGTAGCGCAATCCTCCAAATGAATATTGCCAATTTTCGGACTGAAAAATTTGTCCTGGGGGAAGACATTTTAAACTCATCCGTAAATATTATTTTAAAGTTAATTTTATTGAATCAATAATATCCAGGCAGCGAATTAAAACAGTTCGGTGCTTCATTGGATTAATTTCTAAATCTGCTGGTGAATTGATTTAGGATATTACTATAAAAATCTCTCTTTATTTGTCGCAATACATTTTCTAAGGGCATTAAAAATATCTTCAATGCTCTAGGCTGATGGTCCAAACAGGATCCGTACCTATTAGTAACTTTCCGATTTTTCTGACTATTATTCCATATGTTGTACACCACCCAAGGTTTGCAATGAAATAAAGTTCATGCCACTGTTCATCCATTTACCAAATAGGTATTACCGACAGAGTACTGAAGAAACCACACTGCTTAATTAGCTTAAAAAAAGTTAAGACATGAAAACTTACTTTCTGGATTCTAACGATTCGTTTCTTGCAGCAATTGAGTGACGTTTTCATCGTACCATGCTAAATAATCTTCAGTTCAATTCACTCCAACCGACGAAGATCGACCCATAAAACACAACTAAGAAATAATAGATAAATCATTGTCAAGAGATTTCAATGTGTTTGCATGAATAGAATAATAAATATTATATAATTCACTGAAACAAGTCATATTTTAAAGTAAATAATTTGGTATTCCAACTATACAGTCTAATAAGTGTTAACACAATTATATTTTAATGTGTTTTTATACACTAAGTGATAAAATAATATTAGGTGCTGTCCCACTACACAGGCAATAAATGGGAACATAAATACCTCTTTCAGAGATCAAATCCAGTTCTTTTTTTCAGCTGTCATATGCTATTATCTTCACAAACGTAATTTCTTGCCCAGACCCCGAGAAAAGTAAAAAAGATTTCTCGTAAATTTTAACGATTTGAGTTAGCATTATGAAGTGCGAAATAAAATTCACTCACGAAATATAAATAGTCTACTATTGTATGATTTTTATTGGTCCTCTGAAGAAATTTATTCGAATACAACCTTTTCGCTTTGCATTCATTGACGTGATTCCCGCGATTGCATGGAAGGTTTGCACCACGCCCCTGGTTAATGCCCTCCATCGGCACTCTCGTCATCCCTTCAAACTACGTTCAAGCCCTCTTCTCCCCCTCCCCCCCTCACCCAGCCCCAAGCAACGAGGGGTTGTTCCCCACGGGATTCCTCCCCAAGGGCGCCTCCCCTCCCCCCCCCATTCTCCAAATGGCCAACCAAAAGGACATTTTCAGGCCTTGCCCCACAGGCGGAGAGAGGCGGACGGAAGGGTTGTTTCCCGACGTCTCGGCTCTTCCTCATTCCCTGACCAAAGCGAAGCATGCAAGCGAAAAAAATGTGAAACTTATTTATCACCCGTGCCCCCCAGCTCAAACTCACCCGGCATCCAACACCCAACCATTTTCGTAATAGAAGCATTCAGTCTATTCACGGACTTAACGGCTTATCTTTCACCCTGAGAAGGAGCTGAAATATTAAAGTAGGCTTGTGGGCGGTGTGCGTGGGGGGGGGGGAAGGGAGATGGGATGTGCAGAAATGAGAGAGGTGGAGGGGTTTTTGGAAGAGCTATGAGTGGCCGCAGAGAGACTTGGTGGTGGGATTAGGAGGGCGGCGTGGGTGGCATGAGGAGGGTGGTGGACCTCCGGGAGGTGATTACATAATGCAATGCACGAGGGATGATGATCCTCTTACATTCGACTACTCCTGCCCTCTTATCCCATCGACTGAAAAGAAAGCGCACTTAGGGAGAGGGGAAAAATCTACTCATCTCAGTGTTCATCATTTAAGCCATTAAAGATGTTTAGAGCTATTACTCGCTCTTTCACGTGGGAATTTGATTATTTTAAAGCTCACCCCGTCCTCCGATCGGATTATTCCCATTCGCTCCCTATTTGAAAATTGGCCACGTCCGTAAAGGACACAGAGAGCGAGGTGTGTCACATATGACACGTATTAAATGGGTAATGAAGCGAAGAATTGCCGGTTTCAGTTCGACATTCGGGTCCATGGAAAGTTCTCGTTGAATTAATGAAGTCAGGGTTTTAAAAGTATAATGTATTTCAAGTGTGATGCTCGGCGATGGGCTTATTGTGGGCAATAAATGTTTTATTCCGTCCTATTTAATTCAACATGGGGCGCGGTAGTCCAGTGTGTAGAGCACTGGGCAGGAGGGCCCAGGTTCGATTCCATGTGACGCCTCTGGGCACCCTCTGCTCCATCCAAGCTGTGTACTATGTTTTTAGTCATCCTGGGGATCCTGGAAATCACAGGCGGTATAGGGAAAGAAACTCGCCCCCTACCCTGGTGTGCGAATTTCACACGCCGTTGGGGTTAGTACTGGGTGAGCTATACCCTCGCCTACCAAGCCAACCTTTGGGTTGTTACTGAGTTTTGATTATTTGATTCAAGGCTCTAGTGTCATTATTAATTACGACAGCTACCTGCAGATAGTTCTTTAAACTTTGGAATTGAAGGGGAATATGGAGATCTGGCTGGAAGGGAGAGTGACTAGGGTAGTTTGACTCATACGATACCGGTGAGAATAAGTGGGAGGCCCTTACTTGTCATAGGGAACCATATTTGTGGCCAGTTGTGCATGCATACATCATCAGCATATGCAATGCGTACATCCCTTTGCAAATAAGTAGGTTGGGCTGAATATTGAAAATAACATCAAAATAGAAATTATTTGACATAACTACAGCACAAAAGGTGAGTGGAAATTTAAAAGAACAAAATGGATGGGTGAAATGCATATGTGAAATTCATGCAAGTCGTATTTAAATTACTATATTTGGAAGAATACTGCCAGAAATATAATTTCATGGAAAACAATTCGCACGCTCAAAAAATATATTTAAATAGGTATATGGTTAAAAAATAATGAAGTTTTAGGACATTCCTTTTGAAAATATGTTAATTTTAAGTTGCATGACTGAGTTTAGGTGATGAACATCAGCATAAAATATTTCCTAGTCTGGTACTCGTACTGGTTGCCATAGTTCGTTAGCACCGCACTTGAGAACGCAAACTCGTCTCATCCAAGACACCCCCGGTCTCGATCCACCGCGCCACCGGCACTGCCTTAGTCACTTTACCACTATTCACTTAGTCACAACACCAGTCGTTTTTTGCTGGTAGGAATTTATCAATCAAAGAACATGAATCACAAAAATAGAAATCGGCAATCACTTTCGCAGTTGAATAGGATATAAGTTATTTTAAAATACTAGTTTATGCTTTTGTATTTTGATGGATCGGATCCATGTACGAAATCATTAGGGTTATGGTAGAGCTCGTATTGCTAAGTTCGGTACTCTGCATATACTTAAAACGATGAAGATATTCCTAGGGCATTTAACAATTGAATCTAGGAGTACCTCACCCTTTAGCTCTTATTTTGCTCTCGCTTCCCATACGAACACTCCAACTCTCGTAATTCTGCTTTCCAATCTAGAGAACAGTTCAAATCTATTGAAAATTTTGTTGGTTACCTCTTATGTAAGGCTATGCCCTAATATGACACAGGTATTCGAATAAGAGTTAACGCCAAGTTGAGCAGAGGATTCCAATCATTATATTGCTTATCTACAAAGGATTCCATGGCAGTTCACTTCTAAAACATAAACTAAGGGCTGAGCGATCAATTCCCTCATAATTATATTTTGGAAACCGTTGAAACACAAATGTTGCATTCCAAATACAATGCTGCTAGAGTCTCCACTCCATTTTCTTTTCAGCAAGTATTTTTATTGGAGTTCAGTTCCCTACCGTTATATCTAAAATAATTTAGTTCGCGTATTGCCTTCTCGGACATGTTTGTAGTTTTCTCCTTGACTTTTCCCACTCATAATTATTTTCGTCAGGTTGTTCATTAGGAAGCATTAAACATTTTCATACTCCTTATCCTAGTGTTGTTTCTGGCAGGCTTCCCTTTTTCACAAACTCTACGTCGAGCTATTTCGCCGAGGGTCATGCTACATTGTCGATTAATCGGTTGGCTGTAATAGTTCTATTTCATTAAGAGGAAGAAATATCAATTAGTTATTAGGTCATGAAATTTTAGTGAAGAGAGACTCATTACACAACCGAGAACTCTTACCAATTGCAATTGACAATTGTTATTTCCAATCAATTTAGTCTAGTCAGGCGAACCTATAGATTCGATATAAAGCCTATCGAAAATCTCTGATAACGAAAATTTCCACTCACGAATATAAACGAAAGGGTTTTAATACAGCATTGGCGTTTTTTCTTCTTTTTAATGTTAAAGTTTTCACTTTCAAACTTCTCCTTTCAACGGAAAAAAAATTGCTTCACTCCACCATTATACCGACGCCCGCGCCAGCTCTCAGCTCGTCGAATAAATATAGCCCGTTCAGAGAGAAATTCAACGTCATAAGCAAATGGACAGGTAGATATCATTTATATTCATCCCATATCCCTCGAGGGTATTCTTCTAACACAATGAAACTGAGTTCAGGCTCGCTAATCTGATCTCATCTCAGCACTCTCCTTTCGCATCACATGTTACTCGCATTTCTCGCGCATCAAGATGAAAACTGGTATCAACGCGCCTTACCTTTCCGTTCCTTCGCGATCTCGGCCTTTCATTAGTAACATTAAGTTGGTTAAATAAGCAAATTTCTAATGGTTCCTTTTCGTGTAAAAGTTCCTGCATGATATGCGAAGAGTTATTTGTTAATCTTCAACTCGGTATTTACAAGAGGAGTTACGGATAGCGACTCATTACCGTATTATCAACTACCGCATCTGTTTGCTTATTCGCATTTAGGAGTAATTCTTTTATTTTCAAAAGAGTATGATACACTTTTGGTACCTTAGTCAGTATCTATAAAGGTTTTATTCACACCAGGCAAATAACATTCGAACAAAAGCACGTGCAGTTATACCACAAGAAACAGTATGCGTCTAAATTGTCAGATAATTTTCTAAAACGTTTTACCGTGGTTATAGTGTAGTAAAATTCATGTGCTTAGGCTCTTTCTCGCTATCAAATTATGAGATATGTGCTCATCGAACCCAACGTAATTTTCTAGCTTAAACCTTTGTCTAATAAGAGAGACCATAAACGCGGTTAAACACGCTGTAAGATTTAAAAAATTAATACTTTGTGTTTGCAAATTAAAGGAGCAAAACCATGAACCCATTCACGCCAGAAAAGGATGAAAAAGGGACGCAAAGCCCTCCCCTGGATTTAGGAGACTCTCATGAATTTCAGGCACAAACATACAATTTTTAAGCACAACAAAATGCCTAGGTAAACCTACCAAGAGTATTTGCAAAATGAAAATGACATCCCTTAATATGATGATTAGGAAATGAAAGTTATTAACTAATGAGGAAGCTTGTATTTCAATTACACTACCTTTCTGGATATCGACCTGCCTTCGCTCATGGCTGGAATATCACCTCGATATGCTTATTGGGTAGTGTCACCGACCTGTTGAAGCAACTATGAAAGTTTTGCATTGTAGTTTTCTAGTAAAATGGCAACGATCGCAGCCAAATTTATGCCATGAACGCTGATCGTCAAATGATTCAAGTTGTATGGTAAAAAATGTACAACTATGTAGTTAGTCTATTTGTGCCAACTCTCGTTCTGTCATCAGGACTACAAACTTTGACTTTAAATATTTACTACCATACCTTGGAGTGCATAAATGCAATATAAATTACTTATGTGACAACTTATGAGATTGTAACTATAACTATGAGGTCACGCAATTCATTAATATGATAGAAATTCCATTACTCTTGCAATAAAAGCGATTAATTATAATAATTTAAGGCTAAATGAAATGATAAATCCCGAAAACAGAAGTCTTACAAGGCACGAGACATTCGGAAAGAGAAAAGTTGTATTTTGAAGTGATGGATTAATGGCTTATTCCCCATCAGCACACATTTTAAGGAATTGCATCATCAAACTTTAACGCAGCAGCAAAAATGTTTCTCACAATCACTCTCCGTTGCCCCATGGAGCCTCGTTCGATTGCCAGAGGATGCCCGATCCAGTGCATCACGGGAGAAAAAATTGCCTCCAAAGCTATTTCACGTACCGCAGGGCATAAGCCCCATAGATTTTTCATTCATTTCCCAGGAAACCCGTGAAATTCACTGAATAAAACAAATCCTTTAAAGAGCGCGGAAACCAATCCTCATTTCTTGTAGCGCGGTTGACGAATTTGTTCGGCGTTTCACAGCCCTGGGCAATTTTATCGTCCGCAAAAGGTATGGAGTATTTTCAGAGATTTTGGTAAAGGGGCCAAAGGCTAAAATTGAAATCACGATCAACATGGCATTAAAATCTCAGTATCCAGTTTTGTTTAATACGCCCACGCCAAAAATATTAAGAGTATGTTAGAAATAACAAAAATGCTTTTATATAATCCTTTAGAAGCGGGCATTTTTGTACTGAAATTTAATTACAGATTCTTAAAATTATTACTCTTACATCTTTAAAATATTCCCATGCATGTTGCCGTGTAAACACCGATTTATATTTTTATAGGTAGTGCATTTCAGCTATATCAGCCATGTTTACTTAGAGTATAAATCGATATCTTTTATATTTTATTCTGTTCTTTCTGCAAAAAATTATTTTGAAGTGAGTGAAATTTTTCCAAAACGCATTTAATTAATTCATTCATATGGATAATGTAAATGAACGAAATGGAATGTTGATAACTGTCATCAAGTGGAGATCGCAAAGGGTTGGCGAGGTATAGAGAGGAAAAATTGGCCATGTTGGATGGAATTAAGGACGACTGAAAGTTGAGAGGTGAAAAAATGATTTATTAATTTACTATTAAGCAGGGTGGTACAGCATGTATTGTATTCTTAGACGGAGCCTAGAAGTGTAGCAGCCTTTGGTTTTCTGGCCCCATAAGAAAACTACCTTGGACGTTGTTTAATAAATAACGATTGCGGTATACTACCGGTAGTAAACAATAAAGTTTAACTGGAAATATTCGTATTATTCATAAATATTCAACTAAATTCACTCATTCAACTAAAGGCCCAAAAAATATTGCATTCCTTGAATAAATAAAGAAAATAATTTGAATTCGGATTGAAAAATTAAACCCAAAATCTAAAACCATTTATAGCCTTTCCTTTGAAAGTGATGCATACCTTGAGGAGCACGTGCGTTCCGCAAAGTTTAAGATATAATTTTACTTCAGGTACGTACATAACACAGTATCAAGCCAACCATAAGGTTGATTTGACATGCGAGGGCAGAGCTGGTGTGTGAAACTCGACCATCAGGGTAATAAGGGTTCCTTTCCCTGTGCCGCCTGCAGGAAGATCTGTTACCACAAAATTTTCACAACTTGGGCGAAATGAGGATACCAAGAGGCGTCACCAGGAATCTAACCCGGATCCCCCGGTCATTAGCCCATCGCGCTACGGCACAGTTGAACGTTGTATAACTCTTTCCATATAAGTTCCCGTGAGTTATGTGCTATTAAATCATTTTGTAAGGAGAAAATATATATTGACTAATTTTAATTTGGAGTCTAAGATGACTAAAAGCCGTAGGATCGGATTTTATCATCCACATACATATTTAATTTAGCAGTTGGATTGTCACCGATTGATGTTGTAAATTCACAACGGAAAAGACTTTGGCAGGGCTATTATTGCATACAAGCCAATGGTCGTTTAATTTTTCAATTATAATTTAGGCACATTAATTGCCCAGGGCCAAAGGCTAAAATTGAAATCACGATCAACAAGGCATTAAAATCTCAGTATCCGGTTTTGTTTAATACGCCCACGCCAAATATATTAAGAGCAAGTTAGAATTAACAAAAATGCTTTTATATATTCCTTTAGAAGCGGGCATTTTTTTACTGAAATTTAATTACAAATTGGATATGCGTCCAACCAAAAAAATTACGAACACATACAGAGGCATACTAATGAAATGTTTTCATTTTTTAGCGCATGATAAATGAAATACGAACAGTCGTTGAATTGAATAGGGCTGGTACCATGGGTTCGATAGTACCATATATGTCTAGAAGTAGACGCGGTGACGCAAAACCAGGGGATTTTTTACGGGTAATATTCAGACCGTTAAATCTTCCATACTCCGCTCGACCATTCCGACCTAACGTCGGTTTTAAGACGGTGCAAGTTTTAGACCGTGCGAACATAGGGTTCAATCTGGCATTTCCCTCGAGCGACGCCAAGAGTAATGAAGTGTAATTGAATGCACCACGATGCACAGAACTGAGTAAACTCTTGCCCTTGAAAATTGGAGCCAGAGTCACTAATGATGGGACGAGGTGTGCCGAAGGCAAATGAACTGCCGTATTTTTTCCGTGGTCGCGTGTCTTGTTAGAGTTTTCAATGTATACAACAGAGAACTTAAGAAACGAAACTATTACGAGTAGCAAATATTTAAAATTTTCAGCTATTGCTGGCAAAGGTCCTAGAAAATCTAAGTGGGTTGTATCAAAGGATATAGGGATTCTATCAATGGCATGAAGTAATCCCCATTTTGGTCCACCGTGAGACATAAGTAGATTTCCTCTCAGAAAATGGGTTACATATTTCTTTTCAAAGAGCCTCATTCAGGGAAACAAAAAATTTTTGGAAAAAGTGACCATCGTCTCATCAACGGCGAAGTGGCAATACTCGTCATGAAAAAAACACACAAGACCAATCCTACCCATTTCAAAGAATTTCCTTGCCATTTTTTCTTCAGCGTGGTACTATAAATTGTTTTTCACCCTATACTGTTTCGGATCTAATTTGCCAGATTTAACGCATCAATGAATTCCGAAATTTCTCCATCGGATGGTTGCACTATTTCTACCCAAGCACCATTGGGTATAAATAGAATTACCCAAGTGCCATATTATTAACCTGACACAGTTTTGGAGGATTACAACTTGAACGTATCTATTGGATATACTGCTTCTCTTTTTCCATTAAATTTCAATATCTTTAAGGTAAACCCACCAACTAGCCACTCGCGGTATTAGATCTCATTTTATTTTCGGTCAACCCAATGGCATTATAATTTGTGCAAAGCACAAACTTTATCCTCGTCAAATAAGTTATGTTTGAACACTTTCATAATCACTTACAGTTTCAACTCTTAGGAGTGATAGCGATATTTTGTTTCCATATCGCGTCGGTTGAAATAAGGTACAACAGGTTTTAATGAACCATGGTTTTGGAATAATATTTCACCACAGCCGATACTACTAGCGCCCGTGTGGTCATCAGTTGGAAGGGAACGGCCGTGCACAACAAGTAAAGGGCGCGTCGTTAGGATTTGTAAAATATATTCGCGAAAGGCGTCTTGTTCCGATTTTCACTCCAGAGATTGATTATTTTTTGTCAATTTAGATATGCAAGCATTACGACCGACGAAATTTGCTACAAACTGACGAAAATACCCAGCAAGACCCATAAACTGCCGTACCGCGGTAGAAATACAACGCGGAAGATACTGATCTTCGATCGTCATTAGGTTCAACGCACAATATCCGCACACATTTGATTAGATCTGTTTTTTTACAATAAGGTTTTTCAATAACAAGCAAACTATGAATGAATTTCACGAATGATTTCGCGCTTAAAGATGTCGTTGACGATATCTCTTAGAATTTGGCATTTAAAGCGAGGCGATATGGATGGTTAGAATTGACAGGTTCCTCTTTCAAGCGTATACAAAGGCTTCCAGTAATTCCGACTACACGAATGCCATTATAAGTGTCTATAAATAAAATGCAATTACCGAAGATATTGATGAGGCAACAAATGGAGAAGCTGCTGAGAAGCATTAACTGCGTCGGAAATTATGTGATCGTCTCAGCCCCGAAACTTCACTGCATTGCAATTTAGACTTATTTACTTTTTTTGTGCCACGTTCATGGGTAATGAAAAATTGAGCCAGAATTTACCAAACCATTACGACCGGTTATTGCGTCATACGATTGATTATTATATAGGATAAAAAAATACAAACATTCAAAACATATATCCCCCAAGAGTCAAGAGGGTAGTTTGCCAATGGGAAAATACGATATCCCTGCTCCACCTCATTTCGAGCGGGGATCAGCTCATTATCACACGAAAGGAAATCTGCCATGTTATCCGTTACTCGCGGAAAATCGGAACTGGAGTCCATCAGACCGTTAATTACCTTCCCCTTAAATGTGACTGGGGTGACCCGAGTGAACTTCGTTACACCATACAAATTTATTTGTTGAGGAAACAAAACGGTCAACCATCGCTTTCATCCAGCACGTTTCGGGTAGGTGTCTCTCTTTAGAGAATATGCCGAAAATATTTGTCCTCCTCTTCTCCCTTTTACTGGAACTACTGGTCGACGAAGGGAAACTGGCATCATACTTGGCCATTCGTCTTGACTTCTCAAGTGTATCTCTTTGAAAAACACGGTAATCCACAGCCAAGTGAGTGATTTTTCCACACCCGAAATAGCGTTTCGGTGTACTATGCCTAATATAGGTATATCGGGTAATTCGCTTTCACGAGTTTAATCCCAAGAAATCCAATGCGCGCCATATGAAGTTTTAAATTCAAAAACAGTATGCCTTTCTTTATCAGTGAGCGAAATCCGCCACTACCCTCACTTCATCCGTGATTGTTTGGCATTTTATGCCTCAATTCCTCAGCCAGCAAATTTCAACGCCACCCCTGAAACCTGTGCAGGAAAATAAAGGCTCTTGAGCACCGTCTATGTCACTTTTCGCTAAACTCAAACGTCCAGCAGCACTAACCCGGGGGGGGGGAAATAGCTCCGTCGATACTCTCACTGTCTGTGGAATACTTATTTTCTCCAGGGAATTGAATGCGATAAAGAATAGAGTATTATGAATAATATTAATGAATGCGATGAAAAACAATAGTGCGCTATTGCCTGGAATGAATGCGGAGTTAGAGACTGTTTAAGGGATCAAATAAAAAATTTATAAGGCAGCAGCATGGGTAATGAAAATTTGCGAAGTGTAGCAGATGATGAAAATGACGGGAGGGAAGTTGATGTAAGTGCCAAATGAGGTAGAAATGGTAGTGAGAATATTGAAATACGGGAAAGCTGCGGACGTACGTGGCTCATTAGACGAAATATTGAAGTGCGGTGGCAAATTGCTGATGAACCTTAGGTTCAAATAGTTTAATTTAAGCTAATAAACTCTTACTGTACAAAAAACTGGAGGAATAGTAATTGCACCTTTGAATAAAGACACGATAATTTTTTTTTTCGCATGGAACACGTGAAACAATATTTCGATCGCAAATTCATCCAGCCATGAACCATAGTCGCTGCTTAAAGATACCATGTGGATGTAGAATCCTACAATAAGGAGCTTTTATAGCTCATGACTTTATGGCTTCCTTTTTCGGCGAAAACGATTAAGATGAGAATTTGAAATCTTCCCTAGCGTACTTATTTCATTATAAAAATTTTCACTTTGAGCACCCTTGGCTAAATAATTATATAAAGACTACGTTTGCGTTTTGGTACAAACAATGATACGTGCAAACGACTTAAGGCAATCCGGGAAGGCAACTTGTGCATCCCATTTATTAATTTTCGGTCGTAGTTTTCTACTATATCTTGAATAAAGGTCGAATTTGAATTTAAAAGGATAAGCAAGCATATTCCCTCTCTGAATTTCTAACGAAAACGAACCAGAGTCAATAGGGAGACATGAGTTTTAACTTCATGGAAGGGCCGTAATTCTTTGATACTCAATGTGCAAACTCTTTCCCTTTATGTTTCGAGTTTTCAGGCTAACGTCGCGCTCGCTCTTCAGGAATATTTTTTCTGGAAATGGGCCATAAAAAACCGGAAGGATTTCTTTTCCAGAAAGATGACAATTTATTATTCGAGTGAAATTCCACGATGTGGTCCATAAAGACCTATTCATATTTCCCTTTACTCAAGGGAAGCGTCAATCTGAATTATATTTGACTTTATGGGGACAGCTCTAATTAATTTCCACGTCCGTTTGTAATAAATGAAATTGCGAAATATTAATGGCAAAATTAATATGAGAATGGAGCTGAGCAAAAAAATGCTCTTGTTTCGTTAACGTCAAATGACATGTCCTTTTCTCTGAAAAAGTCGTTATTCAACCTTTTGATTAAATTTTAACAGCAGTTGTTCAGCGTGAATTTTCAATAAATTTCCAAGTGGAAGAATATTTCCGCTTGAATTAACAGATCACTTGCTTCAAAATGTGTCACAACCTAGAGAATTATCACTTTTTTCATGAATAAGATCGTGGTTTTTATGGTGAGAACATATATTTTTGGATCATTTTATTACATAATTTTTATCGAATCTGTCTTCTCTATTACCCGTTTCCCATTTATGCGGTCTGATAAAAACGTATCCTGCGATTTCAATTGTCAGTGTATGCAACTTAGCATTTGTATGAATCTTATATTTAAAGGGATATAAATTATAGCAATAAAATTTAACGCATATAATTCCCATTTTACTCAAAATAGCGCTGTTATATTAATGTTATGAGTGTAGCCTGAGCGCTCCTTTGATCGTTACTGGATTGGATCGAGATAAGCACAAAATCGGCGAGCGAATTTATGTTACTGAATGGCGATTTGAGAAGTAGTAGGTATCGAGTTAAATTTATGTTTTTCCTCTCTTTCTACATAATTAAAACACAATTAAGAATCTCTTGATTTCTTTGGTCGATTTAAAGCAAATATATTTTTTAGGCGAGAAATGGTATCTCCTATGCACAAATAAGTGAATCGTATTCCATCGGTACAGTTCAGATTTTCTTCCATTACCTGAGACACCCAAAATGAGATTACTGAGTCATACCTATTTATTTTCGTACCATGAAATATACTATCATTAATTGCACTCCAAGGAAAAGTTAAAAATCGTAAGTTTCAAATAGATAAAAATACTTTGACTCGATATAAATTCATTTTTATTAGTGGCACTGTAGGGGATCTAAAAAACAAATTCGAATATCCAAGTATCATAATTACGCTCAGAAGGAAGTTTCTACCGTATTAAGGAGCAGGTAATTGCAGTTAAGTTATAAAAATCGTGATGGTAAAGCTTCCTTCATTCAACACGACCTTTAGCCGAGCATTTTGAGACTTTCAACCGTAATACAAGGAATCGTGGCAGTAAACCTAAAGTATAATAATAATGCAATGATGATATAAAATAATTAAATAATAATAATATATAGCTCTTAATTATGAGTTTCATTACATTTCTCATGCACCTCATGGACAAGGTAATCCACAAGCTCTTACTTAGATTAACAATTTAATGTTATTCGCACGGCACTACCACTGACAAGTTGGAATCATGAACCTACGGGTCAAGGTTGATGCCCGGTTATCACCTAGTTAACCAGTAGTTACTAATCGGCATTGCATGAAAATATTTCTTAATAATATTTAACATATAGTTAATATGCACATTTCGATGTGTGACTTTCACTCACATTATTTTAAAAATTTACTGGCCGTAAACCGGTAACTCTAAAGGTTTAAGTTTTTTGTTATGATTAAACTTACCGGTTGCCTCTATGAATCGAGGAAGTAGTCGGAGTATAAAATCCCAAACGATTCTTGTTTATTTATCGTAGGAATTCAAACCTTTTCAGTTAATTCTCTCAGTATTGACACACATCTTCCTTTGCTCGTCCCGAAATGTAATCGTTGCACCATGACTGAGGCACTGGCAAACTTCGGAATACATGAAAAGTTCAGCGTAATACACAAAAATCATAAAGGAATTTCAATATTCCCTCCTATTTGTCTATTAATCTCACAGAACCTGTCCCGTTGTAACTTCCTAGAAATATCAACCTACTTAAAGAGATCTGCTTCCAAGAATGAAAGATGTATTTCGGGCCTTTCCGTATTCCTACGGGAAATCGTTGACCGGAGCGCCAAGACCGAACTGCGGAATGCGGGCCCGCAGCAAGCTTCGTGAGGTGGAGTAGCCTTCTACTCCATGAATGAAAAGCAGAGCAACAAGCTCAATACTAAATTGGTTTCAGGCATGGAGCCACTTCGGCGGTTTTTATTCAAGTTGGTAATTTTAGGAGTGGTTTAATAATATTTCCATTAAAATTAGTAAACGTCGTTCCTTATTCGCTATTATAGGGTATTTAGCCAACATTTTTAACAGGCATTTCATTGTATCGTTAATAAATATAGCTTTGTTGGAAAGGGGAGGTTACCGAAATTTGAGGTCATCTATATCATTTATGGCTGATGAGTAATCAGGAGGATGGTGGGAAACACGGCGCCGCCTTTGACCTACATTACACGATACCTGCTAATGAGCCCCATAGTTAACCTTCCATTGGGCGGATGGAGTACCGAGTTCAAAGTGTCCTACACTTGACCGAAATATTGGACGCTACTGGGAGTCACACTTGTGGTCAGAGCCAGTCAGTACACTTAGTCACCGCATGATTCCGATGCTGAGAAATTTTATTAATCATGTCATTTTTTGAAACGGATCTAATGGCTGCGTTGGAGAACGATTAGTAATTGGTGAGCCTTATTTCCACAGAGAGAAACCTTATCACACAATGGTATTTTCCATAAATGCAAGCACGCTTTCTCTCTCCCTCACTTGAAATGAAGAGGAAATGCAAAACAAGTATACTTTTCATGTTTCGATCACCGATCGACTAATGATGACCTGATTTTTTTTACAAAGGATATTTTCTCTGGCTTAATTAACATGTAGTACCTAAAGATCTCATTTTTTCATTCCTGCCGTACCCTTCATTGGGGCTGTATGATGCGTTTTCGAAGGTAAGCATGAAAAACAAATTGGTAATTCGTTTAGTTGCCAACTTAACGCTAACTCAAATAACAAATTGAAACACGATAGAAATTGACAAATTTGTGACAGAAATTCTCCAATTTATTTTTACCGATAACATAGCGGAAGCTAAGACAAGTTTTCAGAAAAAATATAAGGTCGCATTGTGCGTGAGACAAAAAAAACTTCTAATGGCTTAGGAAATTGAGAATTCCTTTCGCTAATACATTTAGTGGTTTCGTTACATAGAGAAGAGTAGGCTTGTCCAAAGAAAAAGTTTCTTCTTTCACCTACTACTATACTTTTTTTCTCTCCTTCGCTTAATAATTTTTATACAAGTTCTTGCGTTTGCAGTAGACTTTTCAATTTTCCTGTAAAACATGCATTTTTAATGTCTATCACAGATGATAGCTGATACTTTAGTCGGCATATTAGGTACATTCCTTTCCTTGGTGCCTCATTTGAAATGAAAGATGGTGAAAACTCTAGAATAGATGGTTAACTTACCCTTGAAATACACCATTACCCACTTACATCGCTACCGATTAACTATATCAATAATTATTATTAAACTAGGTGAAGAAGTTCTCGTCAAATGCATTGGATTCTTGTGGGAGTAATCCAGGGATTATCCCAGATCTCTAATAAAGTTGCCTTTATTTCCACTATGGATTAATGGCTCTAACTGAAATATCTTAGCGTGTTTCAAGCACCTGTGGTTCTTGAGCCAATTCCCAGAATGTATGTCTCTGAATGGTGACAGCTTTCGCGGAACTGGTATCGGCACAAAATATAAAGCGTAGTCCAGGACAGTAGAAGTGTTAGAATTTTCTACTTTTAATATATTTTTGATTATTCGCGATATGCTCTTGAGGCTCACCCAAAACTTGGCCTGCTGGTCATTTAATATGTAAATATTTATATATAATTCCTTAAAATATTATATCCACTGATTCGGAATTTTTAAATTGTAAATGTACGAATATATGCTATAACTGGTAGTATCCATCAGGAATCTAGTGACTAAAAACAAGAAAAAGTCAATTTACCAAGACCATAGTGAACAATCCTAATGATAATATATTCAGCGTATTGAGCTTTACATTCATTATACATGGCTTTCGCCATAAGAAATTTACATTTGGGTAATATTGGAGCAACTATTTTGTTAGTTGATATTTTTGTGGGACTTCATCGATTTTCAGATGCACGAATGGATAATAGGGGATATTTTATGATTAATTGCTAGATTGCTTTAAAATGGTTGTAAAAACGGTGAAATGAAAATAAATAGATCTTTGCATTTAATAAATATTGTGTCATTTACATAGTTAAATTAACAATTACTAGATTCGTGCGCTTATTCGTGATTCACAATTTAACTTCAATCCATAATACGCCTTGCTTCGTTTTCATCGATACCCCCTCGATAATAAGGAATAATAAATATTTTTAAACTTTTTTATTTATATCAACTTTTAAGGAAACCCATCTTTTAAATTTTAAATCCAGTGGTCCCTTATTTTTTTAGATGTACATATGAACAAGAAGAGTGAATAGTTAACGCTCACATTTCTTTCCGAAATTTTAAGGTTATCAGACTAACGTGAAATTTTCATCATGCAGTTAACAAGATGCACCTACATAAGGCTCACATAACATTCCTATTAAACATACTGACGGACCCAGTCATAGAATACAAAGGTTTATTATTTCCAACAAAGCCTTTTGGGTTAGCGAGCTTCGGGCACACATCATCTCATATTTATATATTTTCATCGGTTATGCTCTGCATAATAGGTCCGGACATGAAAAGGTGCCCTTTAAAATGAAAAATTATTTTGGGAAAAAACTCTTTTACAGTATAATATTATTTAAGGAATTGACGAGGGAGCAATTTGAATAACGGCCAGATTTAATTTTAGATATGAGTATACCATTTATGAAATTTTTGAGCTCTCATTTATTTCAAATGGTGTCCAACATTCATTTAAACAAGTTTTCATTGTGAAATTTAAAAAATCTTCATTATATAAGCGATAAGTTTGAAAAAGAGGCCATTTTTTAGGCAACATGGAGGAAGCTTGAAAGCCTTTTACTTTAAAACTGTACAATTTTTACAGTATATTTTACACAGCATGTGAATCATAATATTTAAAAATATTTACCCTAGTGCCACAAAATTATTAGTTTAAGTTTATTTAAAAATTAATGTTAATTACCCCATGTAAGAAGTTACCATGGTGATACACCTCATGATTCCCAACGATTAAATCTAGTTTATAACGTGAAAAATTCTTTGTTTTTCGGTGATGCGTAATGAGACAAAAAATGCTGCTAGAATTACTCAACATTCATCTTGTTTACGAGATGTTGACAAGTGTGCCGTTTATCAAGAGTTTTGGCACTTAATCAGGGTTAACTTGAAAAAAGCTAGCCCTGCATATGCAGTCCATTCTGCAATGGAAGAAATGGAATTGGAAACTGAGAAGTTGATAGATGAAAAGTATGACGGGGCAGCAGTCATGTCTTATTACTCGAGGGGGCTCAAGCGTTTATTCAATTAAATCATAAGAAAACTCAGAATGTACCCTGCTCATTCTAATTGATTAACCTATGTTTGTCATAGGTATATGGTTAATCTGAATTAAACAATTATATGGGTGTGGTTGAGATCTAGATGCATTGAAAATATGCCATTCCTAATTGTTTCCAACCATATGCAGCCTTCTGTTTGTAATGGCTGCGTTACACATGACTACATGTTCCTGTGAAAGGTCGTTCTCCCCCCTGAAATGCTAAAATTGTTTACGCAGCAAGCCAGCATAATATTGTCTAGACGGTCTTGCTTTGGCTTTCATTCTAGAAAACATCCCCTGGCAAAGTCCTGGAGATTTTATATAAACATTCTAGGAGGCTCTAGATTAGGCTGTAAGTAGCATAAACATACCATGATATCACATATTTTAGAGCATTTAAAAATTATTCTTGTAATAAATAGTTAATGGCAGCAGGTTTTTTGTATACAAAAAGCACCTTTTCCTGTGAGCACCGGTGGTTTAAAAATCAACAAACTATTAATTTCATGACAAAAAACTTTATTTTTCAATAGCTAATACTACGGTTCACATCTTGTGATAAGAAAACTATAAAATATTGTATAACTTTTAAGTAAAAGGCCTTTTACTACGAAGCACAAAAAATTAGTACTTTTCTCAAACTCAACGCTTAAGCAATATTTCGTAGAGCAGGACGTGAAAAATAAATATGTAACACCATTAAAAAAAGATAATTATTTATTAAACCTTAAATATTATCAAACAATAGCCTGAAATCAGTCTACAACTATGAACGAGCTAACCAGTGGGATTGTTGTCAAAATTCGGAGCAAACATTGGTATATGGCGAGTTAAATGACGGTTCACACGCGACATCAAAAGACACCAAAGTTCACAGAAGCTATATTTCCACTAACCACCCTACCTATCCTGTCATCTCTATACGCTTTTAGCATGATTATTATGTTTCCTAATTATTCTCTTTTTAAGGTCCCGCATTGCGTAGGGAAGGAGAATTTATATCTATCGGTGGTGCAGTCTATTTCTTTTATTTTATTCGGGTGGCCTGAACTGCTTACGTAAGGTGGTGCATTAATAATTCACTCAGCGTCACAAGTATACTCGACTTTCATGTACCTTTGAAAATTCTTAGCCTCGCTGGCTCTCTCCTATTTTGTAGTAACTCCCACCCTAGTTTTTCTAACAACCCCGCCATGCTTACTCTTGTCTCATATATTTTTTAATTAATCTAGCGGGTCTCCTTTGAACTTTATTTAATTCCTTAATTAACTCTTTTTACGATGGATCCCAAATACTCGATCCATATATTAAATGTGGTCTAACTACTGCGACATAGTATCTTTCCATTACTTTTTCATCGAACATACCTAAGACCCGTCTAATGAACTCTAGTTTCAACATGTCGACCACGTATATTCTCCTTAATTTGATACCCACGGAAGGTTTGGTGTGAGTGTGTGAAGTATTTAACTTCTTCTGTCCTTCTCAGTTGATTTCCGTCTTTTTCACACTTAAATTTGAGTGTCCCGTTCCTTATGCCCCAAAAGGTAATCACTGTATATTTCTTTAGGTTTATTTTGAACCTCCATTCCTTATCACAATTTGAGATATTTTCTAAATCGTAAGAGAGTCACAAGCTATCGCTTGAATATTTTATTTCTGTGTAAATCAATGTGTCGTCGGCAAATAATCTTTTGTTGCTGTGTGTTGATGTGGGAACCCATTTCGTTAATGCATATAAGGAAAAGCAAGGGGTCGATTACGCTTCCCTGTGGATCAACGGATGTTCAATATAACTCTCCTCACCTCGTGCCATCAATAACATTCTTCCACCTCTCAATAACTCTTCCACCTTCTTTCCCTGTGAGACAAGTATTTCCTAATCCGACAAATTACTTTCTCAATAATACCGCACGATTTAATTTTTATATAAGTTTCCTGTGTGGGACTTTGTTAAATGCCTTCTTGAAATCTGAAAATACTGCAGCTACCTGTATGTTCCTTTCCCCTGATTTGAGTAGTTGTGTTTCGCAAGATCTGTTTTTTTAAATCCGTTTAGGGATCGTACCTACTGTTTAGAAATATCATCATGTTATTTACAATTATGTGCTCTAAGATTTTAGAGGTAATCAATGTTAATTTTATTGGTCTCTAATTGCTGGGATCGTTTATTTTATCACTTATATAGATTGGAGTTATGTGGGTATACTTCCAATAGCTGGATACCGAACCTTTTGTCACTGATTTATTGAACATGATTTCTAAGTAGAGCGAAATATCTTCGGCGAGATCCTTCAGTATTCCAACGGGTATCTCTTTTGGACCGGTGGCTTTATTTGATTTAATTTCATTTTCTACTTTTGCTACTTTTCTATCCCTTTCCGTGACATAGTTATGTTGCACGTAAGTTCGTGATGTGTATGTGCGGTGTAGTTGGATTCGTTTATATCGTCAGAGTAGACGCTTTGGAAATATCTATTTCGTATGTTCGCCTTACTTGAGATGTAAGTTATGTTTTGGCCGTTTTACACCTTTAAAGAGTCTATCATTTGCAGTTTACAATGTGCCTCTAACGTATGACAAACATATTTTTGGGGTTTCCTCCAAGAATTCGCATAGCATTGCAAGTCCGGAGGGTTTTGCGCATATTCTTTTTCGCTAACAATCTGCATTCTTTGAGTTTTTGTTTTGTCAGTTTTATCGAGGTCTTGCCATTAGTTCCTTAACTGTTTTTAAACATGGAGTGTAATACTCTTTGGCCCCTCAACATATTTCTTGCTTCTCCGTTGTATTATCTGGGCTCTTTATTATTGCGCTTATATTTGTGTAGAATGTACCTCCGTATTCCGTCGCGGATAATCTCCTCGTATCGACGGAGCTGAGTTTGTGAGTTTTCCTTGTGTATTCTGAAAATGTACTTCTATTATTCTCCCCAAGCGCATTAAGGTCTGCTTTATCGAATAGATATAAATTACGTTGTTCTTTAACTCTATAACTCTCGCGTGCTTGGTTTTTACTTTTACAAATATGGCTTTTTGTCACTGATGTCTTCGCATTTGTCGTTGTGTATGATTATTTCTGGCATGTTGGTTGCAAATATGTCTAATACACGGCTGCGTCTAAAGAGTAATTAACTATCTGGTCTAACGAGTGTTAGGCTAGTCACATCAGTGAGTGAAGGAAATCACATAATTCGCGGTTTTTAGACGTCTTACGTAGGCTGTATGTGTCCCAAACTATTGATGGCATATTTATATCCCCGGCGACTATAACTATACTGTTATTAGGTTTTAAGAAGATCACGGGTATTTGGACATCGAGTGGGTGTAGTACATCTATGTAGGAATAGAGAAGTCTGTAAAATTGGCAAACTAGTATGCTTCTTTGATTTACGTTCTTCAAACTACTCCAAACGCTTGCAATTTTGTTATAAATAACCATATGGTGGTGATTGCTAAGCTGTGAATTAGCTGCGATAAATATTTCTACTTCAGGTCTTTCAGGTCTATCTCGTCTGTAGGTATATCTTATTTATTTGATTTAATTTCATTTTTCGGAGCTACTTTTCTATCCCTTTCCGTGACATAGTAATGTTGCACATAAGTTCGTGAAGCCAACGTTTGATTCCTACGATTACGTCGGCAATTGTAATTTGGAGTACGTGTTCTATATACCATCTCTTATTTTTTATTCTGTGACAGTTGAGTGCAATGATATTTATTTGGTGTGCTACCTTACGTGTGCGGTTATAGTAAATATACCTACGCTTTGCAGTGGAGTCGATGTTGCCTACTGTATGAGTGAATCAGCCTACCCTCCTCGTTCTGAAGATATTACGTCTATTAATATAATGGGTGTTTTCGTCGCTGTTCTTTTGCTCTTTTAGTACATTTGGAATAAGAGGATTAGAATTTAAGAAAAAATGACTAAAGTTGCTGTCTAACACTTCATTTTCCCAAATTCGTGACCTACACTCTATCCTTCCAGCTATACTAAAACTTGGAATGAGTTCATGTGTCGTAAGTTTCACCATCTGGGATGCCTCGTGCGTATAATGTACCCCAGAGCGATTCAGGAATCCCCTACACTACGAAAGGACAGGTTGCAGGTCTACAAAGTCCACTGTACTACCCCGACAAAATTTCTCAATCTATAATCTACCCCTTCAATACGGTTCCAAACCATGCTTCCACGGTCAACCCTGGGAACGATACTGCAGATTCACAGATGCAAATGCTACAGAGTATCGAAACTAGTTGCACAGATAAATTTACTTAGTGGTTCGCAAAGTTTTTACTAGCCATTGTCTGATATATGAAAAAGAAGGTAATGAGGTTAAGTACAAGGAGTCTAAGATAAACATTAAAGTCGGTGGCATTAAGTAAAGCAGGTGGAGTGTTTTATATTTTTTGGGAGTGATTTAAATGAAGGTGGGCAAAGTGGTAGGGATATAGGAAGCATAATTGTGTGAAATAAGTAAGCTTTTACAAAAAAGAGAGAATAAATGACTAGGACGTTGCGTAAAGTTGGAAATAATAGAATAGTGAAAATATTTATTTGAAACGTAGTATTGCATGGCACGGAATGATCGTTGAGGTAAAAGCGTAGGTATAAGCGTAAGTTGGTGGCTTCAGGGATTTGAGTGTGGAGGAAAATAGAAAATAATGAAGGCTACAAAACTATCATATGCCATCACAAGTTTGCTAAATATTCGTTGCAAAAATGAGTTTATTAGTGTATAAAGTACCAAATAAAGATTTCGTGAGTGAAACTAATTTTTAATGCACATTTAAGTAGTACTGAGCATCCTGTTCGAAAAACAAATTTCATTATTATTCATTTCCACGCGGTGGCATTGAGTTCCTGAGTTATCGAAAATTCTGTACAAAAATATTTCAACATTTTCATAATTTCACCAGTTTAATATTTACCTTAGTTACCAATAAATAATATAGGATGCATAACGAGTTGATTACAGAAGGTAATTTGTTAAGTTTATTATAAATTTTCAGGAGAAGCATGAAACGCTTTTTAACTGAATAAAATTAATGCCAAATAAAATAAATGGATTTTATGTGATGATATTAGATTATTTCACCAAAATATTTTTCATGAAATTTAAATTTTAACTCGAATTTAGTTTCGGTTTCAAAAATATACCACATTAATTGCGAATTAGTACTCGATAAATGTTGCGGTGATTTCATTGATCCCTTGACTAAATTATTTCATTTGCAGTTTTAGTTATGTTTTTGCTATGAGCTTCATTTCTCTTTATTATATTAACGTTTGCGCGTGGAAGGACGGTGATAAATATTGCTAATGTTTGCATCGTAGGGGTAACTAGTGATGACATAAAGTAATGATATAGTTGCATTGTTCTCACTACCAACGCCCTACCCGTGGAACCCAGTAATGCTCCACTGTGGTCAAGTTACGCTGTCTGCGACCTACAGCCTCCAGGTGTGTGTGAATATTGATAACCTCGCCAAAGTAGAGAAGATTTGGTGTATCCTAACATCGGCGATTGACCAATGTAAAACGAAGTAGGCAGTGTTGGTCAAAAGAAAGGAAAATGGAAGCCCCACGCAAAGAATTAAGAGATGAGGAGAAAATCTAATTTTTGGGCCATAATTCGCTTTCCCCTGCCTTCAGGCAATGGATATTTTTTATTTGGATATTATATTTTAAGTGAAAATCGGCAGAAAGGTTAAGAGCAGGTCATACCATTTCAAGATAAATACGAGAAACGGTTTTTATCTTTATCGTCCAGCGTAGGAAGATATTAGTATGCAAAAAGGTACTTATAGCATAAAACTATAATGCAATATAGTACTACAGCTATTTTTTTATGCGTACTCTACTTATTACCTTAATAAATTGCAGAAAATGTTACTCATTTTTTTGGAGATGAATATTTTATTATTTTAGCTGCATTTCTCTAACTCTGAATTATCGCCACGAGCGTCGACGTCTAATGTTTCTCCTTCTTTTTTTTCTAGTCACACATGTATTTGGACCGCATTCGATGGCTTTGATATACTAGGGAGCAGCATGCTCAAGGGAGTGACACTTCGATGACCCTAGACATTTAAGACTCAATAGCATAGGTGAACTAAAGGGAGGCTCCAACCGGCTCTTCTTCCACTCACAAATAAAAATCTACAAAACGAGGCATAAATCGAATCTAATATTCGTTTTGGAAAATATAGCGACGGGACGACAGGCAAAAAAGTACCTAAATCTTTTTTTGCTTGCTTGCTACACCAAATATACATCTCATAAGCATTCAACGCTAGAGCCCATAACTAATTTATATCACAAAAACGGCAACAAACCACCACAAGAATAAGCAAGTAAATATAAGGACCTTTTCCATTACATCTTTATCTTATTTTTACCCATTTTCACAAATTTCTTTTGATATCCTTTTAGGTAAACGTCCTACTTTTCTTAACAAGTCACCATACTTCCAAACTGCTTTCCTGCCTACCGCTTCCCCAAGATGGAAATTCCGCTCCAACAAATGCAGCCGCACAATTCCTTTTGCTCAGTTGACTCCAATTTTGTGCCGCTTTTGGGATAATTTTTCTCTTTCAAAGCCTGTTTGTCTATTTCATCATTTTCCTTTTCTCGGAGCAGTAGAGGTAATTTCAGCTTCAAATGTATGTCTTCGTAACAGGCGTGTATATATATACATTTAATTAATATTTATTTTATTAATTTAATTTATATTTATATATATATATATACACGCATGCGCCGAGTTGCCGGTGGATATATGAAACAATGAGTTAAAGAAATGAAGATGAGAAATATTTATTCTTGGGGATTTTGCTCGTTTGGAAAATATAGAACACTTTGGAAATGGAATTGAACAGAATTACGATTAATCAATCTTAGGATAGATAACCAAAGATGATGATATGCATGTATGAAGCTAAATGAAGGGAAAAATCCAAAATTTTCATATAATGATTTAATTTTTGGGAGTGAGAAGTAAAAGGACGATTCTTGTTGTAATCAACCTTAGGGAAAAGAGTAAGATTTTTTTTATTTATCCCTTACGCAGAGGTTCCGAATTTCATGTTACACTCTTTAAGGTATACAGCTAATCATTGGTTAAATGAATAGTTATCCTAAAATGAATTTTGATGCATAACTTTACAGAATCAGGCTACACGCACGTGAACACCTCAATTGCCTCTGTGTTCATACATTCTTCATCTCACTCATCCCCATTCCTCTTCGCTCTCACTCTCGTCATATTCCTTCATCTCCACTCCTCAACTTCACCGAGGAAGAAAATGCTCGGCCTTGAACTGTCTCCGCTGAAATGAGATTTCCAATTCCTTCACCCGCGATCGCTGCTCCGGGACCCCGAGACTCGGGCCGTGAGGACCC
>LYUA01000240.1:245095-264249 GCA_002093875.1 Calopteryx splendens | reverse complement strand
CCCAAATCCTCGGCCCTTCCCTCCCTCCCCGCCTCTCTTCCGACCCGCAACCCTCTTTATTAGCGGTGACCCAGAACACTTGGCGTGCCCCCCGGCTACTCCTCTGGGTGGAAAAGCGGCCTTATCCTGTCCCCCAACGCACCCTTTCTCTCTCTCCTACTCAATTCCTCCCCTCCGTGCATTACTCACACTCCACCCTTTCCTTTTTACCTCATTCCATTCTGACGCAAAATATTCTCGCGACGAATCTTTCGCGGGAGACAGGAGGGGGTTTTGAGGGGAGTAGTCGATCGTGACCGTCCCCTTGGGCGCCCCCACCCTTCCGGAATGAGAGGTTGCCGTGTTCCCTGCAGCAGTAAATTCAACAGAAATCGGCCCCCTCTCCCTCCTCCCCACGCTCTCCTCACGGGGGACATCGTAACCGAATATTATTATGACCACCCTTTTTTTTGTTCTTGAAAAGATTACTTTCAGCAGCTTATTTTCGCGGTGATAGCGGAGGGACATAAGCAAAAAAATGCGCGAAGGAAGGACGCTGGGAAGGGGAGGCGTGTGGCCAGGAGGTCGAGGGAGGGATTCAAGTGGGCCCCGGGAGTTGGGGGACAAAGGGGGGCCGAGGGGCATTCGCTCACCATTGGCATCCTGGCGGCAGTCCTCGGGGTTCGTGCTAACGGCTGCCATGCCCTGCTAGCACTCGAACGACGTCCATTACCAGGGAATGAAAAAATGTTTCCGGAGCCATGAATATTCTAACGTACGTGTACGCTGACGCTCCCATTCCCACTGTCCTACCCGCTACCTCCGCAGCCTTATAAATTTGGAATAGTGGAATTAATATGCGGGGAATTTGATGCTGAGAACTACAGTACATGCTTTCCATGACCTACTACATGAAAATTTTCGATTTTTATAACCAAAATAGTAGCATTAATTTTAGTACTACCAGTTTCAGTCTTCGTGTGCCTAAGGATTTTATTGACTCCCTTCAATGAGAAATGAGTACGTTAAGAGAGTTGTTGTTAAACATTCATTATGGCACTTCTCTAGGATTTCGAATTACTAGAGTGAAAGATAAAGAAATCGGAGAGTTGAAGGATGTTTGGCAATCGTGTCGTGTGTCCGTGTGTTGTCACGGCCCAAGGAACATGGAAGTAAGTGTAGACAGTATTTGAACCGATTTGCCACGGGATCACCGTGGAAAGTGAAGGCCATGCCTGGGGCGTGGATGCGGTGGTGCCATGGAACATATTTTTCTTAGTTTTTCGGTGTGAAATCATATCAAATGCCTCAGCGTCTTGAAATTCCTCTACAAAATTTATCACCGACCATATCAAGAGTCATCATAGCATCTCGTCTTACAGGGTATGGGTGATGAGTTATACTCATATTCCCCTTTTAAAATATCTTCTGATTTCATTTTGCAACATAGGGAATTGGATTACCGCGGCCGAAGACCAAGGGAATGGACCCTCTACTCCATGAGTGGAATCTGGGGGACGGAGTGAATCCCTTCGGCCAAAGAAAGATACGCACCCGAAATCGTTGGGCCAGAGACCTGCAATTTCCGCTTCTCGAGGAGAAGAGAGAAAATTAAGTGAATGAGCGCTATAAAAGGGGAAGTGGAAAGCCAACTCATGGAAACATCTTTAGCTTCGGGGCAGAGATCCCGATAATGTGTAGCTGGGAGGTATAGAGTGATCACGACGCTAAAAGGATGTCAGCTAATTCTCGGACGTTTCACCCTATTTCCGGACACTCAGAGAAAACTCTGAGCGTTGTCGAAGTTCTGGTAGTGATTGATTTCCAAAGCTTCCCTCGAGATTGTAAAAAGGTTTGCCACTCCCACTCCCTCGTGTATTTTTTCGTGGCCCACGGAGGAGATAAAAGGATCCGGTTTACTTGCCTCCATCTCCCATCTTCTATGACGCGGAACACATTTATTCACCATCTCAAAGAGGTCGTGGGCCGCAGAGCGTAAAAACTCAATACTTTGGTCAAAGTGTCACTCTCATAAAGGGATCGTAAAAGAAGAATGAGGGTGTGCTCATAATCGTGGACCCCCTCGAGGGATAATGAAAAAGCCATAAGACGCCCTTCGGTTGAGCAGAACTTGCACGGAAGAAGGCTCGTTTAAATGATCGTCTCGGAATTCTAGTCGTCATAGTTCGCCCATTCCTCTTCTTATAAATTTTACCGTTCCCATGCTTTTAATTTTGCTTTTAATTCCCAGGGTGGACCTGACGTGTGCGTATTTTCACAATGGCTGACGAAAATTCTTTGTAACTTTTAGTGACGTTATGACAAGTGACTAATAAGATCCGAGCAAGTCCCGCCTTTTCAAATTGTTTAACAAAATATGGAATGTTTTTCTCAGTCTCCATGCCAGAAAAGTACTCTTGTTCACCATCAAAAGTATTCAATCATCAAAAAAATTGTACATGAATCGTGCTACATCGGCTCTTTCGATCGATAAATATCGAAGTAAAAATTCACATTTATGCTTTACGTGATTATGTGGCAAAGTTTGCCAACAGAGCCATGAAAACACTCATTTTTCTCCGTTTATCATTCCAACGTTTTATGATAGTTATAAAATAGTAAAAAAAACACGTGATTAGATTCTTATTTTTATTTCCTTTACTTCCCATTCTGATAATAATGTGGCTATGACGTTCTTGCCGTTCGGAATTCAACATGTCGGCAGAATGATTTTGCCCCTAGTGGAAAAGAATAAACCAAGAAAAAGGAACATAAGATCGGATGAAACTTCCACTAAAATAAAAAGTAGTAGCTCATAACTTTTTTATCATAAACTTCGTAGTTGAAGGAAATAAGCTTGAATGCAGGAATCGAGTTGCCATAGTGGCTCATTTGAAGGAAACAAGTACAAGTACCTACATTTATGTAAATTATATTGTGATTTCACCCATATTTTTTAGCATATCCTTAAAATATGAATTTGTTTTAACTATTTAAAAGATGTTCAAGCAAAATGGATGCCTCAAAAATCAATATTAATATCTCGGAATTTTCTAGCGCTATCGTTATACCAAGATAATACGTACACCTTGTGCAATTTAAGTAGCATTTTACATTAAGAGAAAATAGTAATGCTTCGTACTGTATCAATAGATAGAGATAGGGGTATATTAATTATTGGACAATAGACACTTAACTAACTTAAACATCAATGTGCCGAAATAAATAAATGTATGGGTTTACGCTCCGGCAAGTGCTACTCCCGGCTAAATAAGCGAGGAAAGAGGACTTTTTATGCGTGGAAATTTGAATGCATGGAATGGCAGATATTTTTATCTACCAACGTAAACAGTGGGCTGCTTTCAAAATCTCTTTTCTTCCATCACTCATCGAGTTCTCGCTTTTTTCAGTGGTACTAATTATCACGAACTATTAATGGCTAAAGTAAGAGCAACCTTCCTTCCAGGAGATCGTATTCCCGTTCGATTGGTATTTTCAGCGTAGGTATTAGACACATTGTATTCAACGAAAGGTTCACTACTTTTTAAGAGGCTTATCACAGAAGCAACTGAACATCGCAGTGGTCATCAAACTCTGCGGTGAGGAGCGGAGGCACCAAAATGCATTGGAAATTTTGACGAAAAGTTATGAAAATGAAAAATGAAGCTTTAATATTCATATTTTTACAATAAAGTTCAGTTCGCTAATGGGTGCTTTCCTCCGAATATTAACAACTTACCGCGCCTCAGCAAAACATTTCTGATGGCTGTTTCCGTTTTCATAACCACTTTAGTTTCATTGAGCAATTTTGATCCTTTCTATAGTAGATATTGCACTTAAATAATATTCTGAGGAGCTACTTAAATATTTCTTAATGTTCCACATCACCCATGCATTCAGTCGTTAGAATTTATCTTGCCTGATATTCGATCCTCATGTGAGTCGAATCCATTTTCGCCTGACACAGGATAGCATTAATGTTAGTTCCTCTGTTTAATGCCGACCAGTTCTATTTAATTAACGGTTGCTAATGTTAAGAACACTTTGCCGGCGATAAGCACTAGCCTTCCAGTCACAGAAACAGCAAGATTGTTCTATTCGCCGCATTCCATCCCTCCTGCTCGGATATTATTGCCCTCCAGCTGTTAACCCAGATACTGTATGTAACCTCGGCTGCCCTTCTTTGAGTCACAGCCTTTAAAAGCAGTGTGCGATGTTGGTCATAATTATGCGGCGAATGTTTTTGTGGGGTAAGGAAGCAGGCGATAGGATGCCAACGTGAAAATACGATCAATTACTAAAGGGTCGAGAGAATAAACGTTTGTGTTGGTAAATTGGGCAATATACACCACCGAGAGGGACGTGGTGGTCCAGTGGTTTCACCAATGGGCCACTGACCGGAGGGTCCCGGATCGATTCTGGGTGACGCCTTTTGGCATCTTCAGCTTCACCCAAGCTGTGTACCATTTTTCGGCAGCCAGGTCATCCAGGGAAATCACAGGCGACGTAGGGAAAGGAACTGGCCACCTTACCCTGATGTGTGGTTTTCACACGCCGTTGGGCTTAGTACTGGGTGATCTCTACCCTAACCTACCAAACCGATCTTCGAGTTGATTACTGGGATTTGATCGCGATTCAACCCGAAGATAGATGCGCTTTTCATGCAGGAACTCTGTATTCTGATCCTTAAACCGAAAGTTAAACCTTTAAAATGTGAAGAAAAGTGTAGGTACGGGGTGCTATTGTATATTTTCATTAGCCATCTTTTTCCAAGGTAAGTTACTTATAAATAACAACAAAAGTACCCATTCTACCAAAACCGTTAACGAGGCAACGAAATAGAGCCCTGCTTCATAAAAAGTCCATTGTTATTATCATTATTCCTAAAATATTTTTCCTCGCCAGGTGTCTGATTCTAAGTGCTACAGTAAGCAGTCAGGGGAGAAAGTCAGTTGCCGCATAACTATTTCCAAAATTTCCGCCCTCTCAAAACTCTCTCACCCCTTCCCCAACGGCAGCCGGTCCCATTCGAGCCCCGAAGGAGGTGGGTGGGGGGCAGGGGGATAAGATGGCAGCACTTACCGCTGCCACTCTTGACTAATTCTTATTCGGGAAGAGCCACAGATACCCCGCTTCCCTGTCGTCAACTGAGAGTACGTCTTGTTCGTTTTCTCTCTTACGTATGTATGGTATAAGTTAATTGCGTTATAATCCTCACACGCATGAAACTCTTATTTTCTTTCGTGACACATATGGTCGCATAAATAACCCTTATATCACCTACACCTTAGGTTCCGTAGATCTTTCACACTGCCTCCACCTTCCTGTGCGTTTGTGAATCCATTCGTGCAGTGGGTTTTTACGCCATGATAACTTAATCCACAATTTTACTCTTTTCCAATGCAAGTAAATATTTGATTTGCTCTTATATTTGCAGATATTTCATGTCTTACTATTCAGACTTTTTATAATACCGCAGGCAATGCATGGCATATTTAAGTTACTAAATATGATTTTGGTGAAGTGCTATATAGTGGAAGAGATCATCTCAATGTAAATGTCACCCAGATTGGTCAATTATCTTTGTGTCGCTTTACTTTCCCGCTTTAAATTTTCCCCTACAAAAACTCGCGTAAGAGCTGGGCATGCTTGGAGGAAGGGATTTCACCAAAGTTACACCTGAATGCAGAGGAGCAAAAAGGAACCTCCTCGAGAGTTCCAGGAGACCGTCTCGAAATGAGGTGGTGGCTTTAATTGTCGGAATAGCAAAAACCTTTTTTGCTGATTCCTCGAAGTCCGCGGGTAGTCTGGATGATTGAGTGGGGGAGAGCCGTTTTGAGATATTCTGGGCTGAGTCGGCCATGAAGGATCACCAAAAAGCAAACCGATTTTCTCCCAGCAAAAAAGCTTCCAATGGCCGACAAAAACATATTGCTCTCATTTGTCAAAATGACCTGCAATGACTAAATCTTTTTCTCTAGTCAATGGTATTTTACCCGATAAAAAGATTTAAGGGTAAACCCTGGCATTAGACGCTTGTTAGTTATTTCTCGTAAGATTTCCGCGTCTATAAGAATTTAAGTGAAATCCTGTGGTGAGGATTCATGCACGCAATGAAAATGCATTTCCTTAAATTTTATTTCAACTAAATAATTACTCAATAAACAAATAGGATTGACAAATATAATATTTATAGTAAAGAGTTTTATTCTACCGTTTCTAAAACTCCATCATCAATGAATCGTACAAATGAATTGTACAATGTTTTTTGCAGTTCGCTCTTTGGGTGTATAGCCTTTTTTTGGCTCCCCCGTGAGGTAGAAGAGCAATGCCTTACATAGAGTAAAAAGAACACACCCGATCGGGTGTCACGTGCTGTTGTAGCAGTGAACCGCAGAAATGACATACGGAAGGCACGCCACCTAATGCCATGCAAATTCATTTTTTATACCATTAGAGAGTATTGGCTCGTGTACAGGACATATTGATTCATTTTTTAAACCTCACTTTTAAACTAAAGGAGTATTAAACATTATTGTTTTTAAAATATTAAGAAATAACAACTATTTTTTTATCAGTAACTAACATATAGCAATAATCCACGAGGTTAATTCATAGATTTTCGTTCAGGATTCGTAGGTTTTTCATGGCGCCCTTCTTACATGGACGTTTACATCTCCTTCTTTTCCTCAGCTGTGAGATTTTTTTAAGGATGAATGCCAAAATATATATTTCTTCCCTCGAGGGTATGTATCTGTAACAGAGATTCAACATAACGTATAAGTATGTAAACATCTAACATAAACGGATAAGTATATTTGTGCAAAACGAAATTATATATTATGAATGCTTAAATATTTTTTATATTAAGTATGGGAGACGTTTATAGTATATTTTAGCAAAATATTGGCAGTAGGTTAGGTAGAAGAAGAGAGACTCATAAAAATTATCAATCTGTCCCCGAAAAAATAAAGGTAAATACTATTTTATCTATCAACGATTTCATGGGATACAAATAGTCTCAAACTAATAATCGCATTGCGGTAAAAACTTTCAAATCATGCTTAATGCTTCAGCTTGTCAATGAATTGGAATCCGCATGATGACCCGTGATAATGCTAAATAAAATGTTGTACCTAGCTATTTGCAACAGAAGTACTACCTTGGGATCTGTAAGAGCTCGTCCTTTGAGGATGAGGGTCACTTCAGAAAATGTTTTACAAGATTCTTAATCAGTATCATGAAACCAAGATAAAAATATTCTGCACTGGGTATGAAGTCAATAAAATATTAAACAGTTAACTATTAATAATGAAAAGACAATATCAACCACGTGTAATAGTGTAATTCCTTGTCATTATATCTATTTCCTTCCTCTTTTTAGCAACCAATTGCAACCAAGTGTTCTCCAGCGATATCTCCAAGAATGGCACTCTTACATCTCCGGATTATCCAAATCCATATCCCTCCAGGAGCCAGTGTCGATTTGACTTCCAAGGCCGTGGGAAGGAAAGAATTCAAGTTGTCTTCACAGACTTCAACCTCTACCATCCACAAGATGACTCAAAAGAGTAAGTACCTCAAATATTTCAGGCGTGGGTTAGCTAAAAAGTTGACTTTTAAACAGGCACGTACATTCAGAAAATAAATGTTTCAACGAGACTGTTTTGTGCGATTCTTTACAATTTGTATTTCATTATGTGAATAATATTTAAAAGAGTAACCATCCTGGTTGAAGCTTACTTGAGAGGAGTTCTTCACTGGACATGGGAAAAGTTAATCTTTTGGGTACAAATGCAACCCAAAAAATATTAATCATAAAATAAAGAATACCGTAACTAAACTAAATCAATTGATGCCAATCACAAGACAAGTTGTGCGTACAATAACAATAGTTCAAAAAATAATAAATAATACATAAAAAATAATAATATCATATACTTCGTTAGGCTCTTTCATTTAATTTTATTTAATTTAATAAAAAAAATATATATGTATATTTTTATATATATATATATATATATTAAGACAACACATGTGTTACCTATCCCTATCCGTATGCCTATACCCTAGTGAGTGTGATAATACATTTAAGAATGCTCTAGCATTAATTATTAATCACAGACATCCTATTTAATGTAACATTTTATATTCCAAATTACAAAAAGTCCCAGTTTTTCACGACTTGTTATTTTATTACTCCTGTCCTACAGTCAGAGGTTTAGGATTGGACATTGCATTATTTCCATAGATTAAATTAATTCGTCATTTTACAATTCTAACAAACAGTTACATGTATTAAAATTAAACTTAGGTGTCTCAACAAAATGTAGGTACGTATATGAATCCAATTATCTTTTAATAAATTCCTCCCATTCTTCCTCAGACAGTCCGGCATGAAAGCTGTGCACTTACAATTAATGATACGTGCTGGCTCTTAAACAATATTTTACCTTTGGAGGGAATACTGTCACGCAGCCTTGTGTGGGAGGATAAATTGGTGAACCGTTAAACCGGTCCCCAGATGCTAATACACAAACACTTGGGAGTCAATTGCCGAACCATATGATGGTGGCTAAACACACGGCGCTCTCTCGAGCAATCTACCAATAATCGACACAGTGACATAGCGACCCTTCGTCATCCCACGCGAAGCCAGGCACCGGTTTTATGCCGAGTATGCGAGGGTTAGTGACAAACCACACCTCTCCATGATGTGCATGTTGCATCTTCAATTTCTTTCGATCGATTCGCGTGATCCCGGAGGGGGTGAGGACGTGTTTGGGCCCTCTCGTCCACGGTGCAGATGTAATGCTCGAGCACATCCCAGCCTTCCCTCTCTGCTTCATTGAGGCATGCCAAGTATTCGCGCCGACACAATGCGTTGACGGACATGAAGGTGTAGGCTTGAGTGACCTCATTGGAGACAAGCCTCTGAAGTTGTGTGTGGAAGGCGAAGGCAACATATCCACGCCAGTCCAATTCGCTTATCCACTAGCGCTCGAACCAACAGTTCACATTCACAAATCCACATAATTTTTTTCCTAAACTTTAGTTTGAGGATTTTCATACACGTGAATTCCAAATTTTATCAATTACTGATCGAATTATTTCCCCAAAAAATTGCTTTTATATCAATTTCTCTAGTGGTAATAAACAAATATGTTCTTTGAGAAGGCCCTTTTCGCCGCCTCATTTTGTGGATCTATTTACTAGCAAAAAATTTCAAACCCTTTCTGGAATTCTCCGTTGAAGAAGATACCTATTTCAATTTATTCATATTAATGCCGTTTTCCGTGTACTGATGAAGGATATTTGTTTTGATTATTTCCCTTTACACCGCCATATTGAACCCTTTTTCTCAATTATTTAAATGCGCATTATATGGTATCTTGATTTTTTTATCATTTTCTTGGGTCATTTATTTCTTGGACTCCATTTAAGATTACTCTGAAAGATGAACGTGTGTGAATAGTACTCTCCAAAAGTAAATATCATATAATTAGGCTTAAGTAATACAGCATCACTAAAAATGTTATTTTTCACCAAATACGGTTTGTACATTTTTCCTTACTAATATTCACAAATTCCATTATACTAGTTCTTTTCTTTAGTTTCATAAACTCATGCGTAAATGAAAAGCCATTGTTGGTCCTAAAGCTTAAGGGTGACTTTCAAGTTGAAAAGCACAAACATACTTCTCGTCGTTCCTTTTCGGTGTAAGCACTGCCAAGAAAAACTCGTTTTTAAGTTCACAAGGGCACTTACTTGGTTTTATCATTTTAAGTTAAAATTTGATTCCAAAATTAAATCCTTAGTTCATTATAAAATAATAAGTATTTAAATTACAATATAAGAAAATAAGATAAATAAGAATTTAGCATTGTAAAATAAGAGTCACTCTTCGAACTTTTCCCATGAAGGATTTCAAAAGTAAGGACTAAAATAAACAATGTTTACAAAAACTGGACTATGTAGAGTAAATTTTTACAAATTCGTTCTTACTGTCTAACCTCTATGCCTCTCTCCTTCGTCATGGTTACCTAGAGTGCCTTCTGAATGTATAAAATGTGCTCAATTAAACCTATTGCCGTTGCGGGAGATGTGATGCATACAACATTATCCCCACGGAGTATCTTCACCCAACAACAACACCTCACATTACTTCAATCCCTTTCCGTCATCTCCTGCACCTCAAGCAGCGTCATCTATCTCTTCTTCTACAAACACTGCCCGGGCTTTTGTATTGGTTGATGTGCCACGCCCCCAAATATTAGAATAAACAATCAGCGCGCTTTGTGCAATCCCACGCCAGCCTCTCGCCCCAGTCCCGAAGCGCACTCCTTCCCCCATGGCAAACATGTTGACAGCGGCGACCATGTTTCAATCCTCTCCACTTTCCCTCCGAAGCATCACCGATTCGAGTTTAAACTCTGGAGCATTGGGGAATGATGCTATTTTATGTTTCACAGTCACCTGGACATAATATCCTTCACCAAAACCCTATCCCACCCCTCCTCCTGCGCACATCCATACCTTTCATGGCATGAGTGCCTGAGTGAATGTTGGAATTCATGCCATTCATACATATACACACATATTTAAACAAACAGGTGAGACACAAAAAATCCAGGCACACAAAATAAACGCTTTTCTAGAATTGTCTCCGCCACCTTCAACGGTGTGAGAATATGAGTGATGTGTCAAATTCAGTCCCGTAGTTAAATATTTTCTTACTGATTCCCAGGGATATTAATCGTCATTTGGAGAAACTTTGTCACTTATTTTGAAAATTATTACGCGGTTTAATCAAGTTTACCATGAACTTAGGCACTACTCGAGGGCATTTGTTTATAGTTGCTGATGAGTTTCATACCTGCAAGTCCGTGACACACAGGCTTATGTATACCTATGTCTATCGTAAATTATAATAGGTATCGAGACCTATGCCCATTGTAAATTAATATAAAAGATAATCTATATAAATGCAATTATTAAAAAGTTTTTGTAGTATAGGTCGATAATTTTCACTTGTTTTTTTTGCGTAAAATTGATGCAGAGGTAGCTAGTGTTTATACTCGCAATGTCATTGCCGAAGGACTCAAACCTAGGCTCACCTATGCAAAACCCTTGAAAGTTTTTCCCGGAGGAACATTCATCTCTGTTTTTTTAATCATTCAGAGTTCTTGACAGAATGTTTATTCAACATTTATTTTCCACTGAATTAACTATTCTCTTGTTTTCATTTTTCAGTTGTGAAACAATAGACTCCCTCATGGCCTACGTGCAGATTGACGGAAGAATGGAGAAAATAGACAATTTTTGCGCCTCGAGCATTCCCTTGCCTTTGATGTCCAATGGGCCGCGTATGGTGCTCGAATTCCGAGGTCTGTATTCATCGCGATACGCTCGAGGGTTCAAGGCCATCTACACCTTTACAGAAAGTAAGTGAAAAGCGAGAGCCACTTCATTTCAGCTAAACATTTATGAAAATAAAAGTTTCATTTTGTTAAATAGCATTAAATGGGAAATTTTTATGCATTAATTCTTTGTGTGTGGTGAAGTGACCCAAGTAAAAATTCCAACTTTATCTTAAATATTGGGCATCTCATTTAAAGTTACTCGCTTTGGTATTTAATTTAAGATAAAATATGAAACGTTTTCTGATGTTACATCGAATAAAGTCAATTAAGATCTATTCCATCAATGAAGAAATAAATTTCTCTTTCATTTATGCACATCTGAATTTTTTATTATTTTAAGTAGTAGTATTAAGTTTAAGTTATTGTAGTAGTATTAATTTAAGTAGTAGCATTTTTTATCACCTAACTAGAATGAACTATAGCATTATAAAATAAATTTTGTTAACAGTGAGGCAAGAGAATATTTTGTGTTTTGCCTATTTCATTTTTGATTTTATAAACTGGAAATATTTAGAACGAGCAATGGAATCTACAAATTTAAATATTTAAAATTAAATACAAGCTTCTAAATATCCTAGTTTATTTTCCTGGGTAAGTTTTGCGGATAATCTTTATAATTTAATACTTCTATTAAAAAGTAACAGAAATTATGCCATAATTTTCATAGTTTTCATACCTAACTGAATTCAAAGAGTTTTTTTTTCTTTTTCAGATAGCTTTTAATAATATTATGAAGAGAATTTAGTAAATGATTTTTACGGAAGAATGACGGATACTACTGTTCTTCTCTAATTTTCTCCCTTTTGTATCAATAATAGATAGCTTAAATATTGATTTGGGGTAGGAGTGAAATCTCTTTTAGTCCTTCCCCTAGCATCATTAAAAATTTCAGTGCTATAATTATGTATAATAAAAATTGCATTAGCATTGTAGTGCTAAACAATATAATTTTTGATCCTAACAAAAGCAAGAACTACTTTGAGTTTGCATGAAACTTCAATACTTTCTGAGCATACATTGAAAATATTTTTTTTACTAAAAGGTTCATTATTTGAGTATTTAAAATTATACATATTTATCGAATATTCATTTATAAATTAGATGCCTGGCAAAGTAACGATCTTCCTCCCATCAGTATCAGGTTTTTCTTTGAAGGTAACCTTTTCTTTCATTAAACCGAAAAGCTAGTTTTCCTGAGAACTATTGTAACATTGTGTGCCTTGATGTCATTCATGCTCTTTAAAAAATGTTAACGCATGACTATGTACTTACTGTTGTAACAAAATTTCTTTAATGAAGGTTTGGTATGCATTGAAAATGAATCCGTTTAATTACGGCAGCATGTCAGTGTCTCCATGTGAAGTAAGGCCACGTACACACTGTGAAAACATCCAATTCGGAGGCTGCTTGTGTGAAGCATCACCACTGCATTCTTTATGGTCTACCATTACACTCGGGGGAACGATCGATAACCACTCTCCGCCTTCGTCTCTGATAACGTGGTAAACCGTATGAAATTTCCAATATCGGCACCCCGAATGGGAATCTCCAATGAAGTTTGCACTGGTTGGGGACTTGTCAATGCCAGGCACTTTGCCATACCTTATCAATCCTTGTTCACTTCTTTACGATCCCATTGGAGAAATGAGTAATGAGTATTGAGCAACGGCAGAGGTTGAGGGAAAGGAGCAGTTTATGTGAGGGTCAACGTAAAGGGCAAACCTTAGGATTGGGATTCATTTGGGATTATTTCCTCACTGTATTGCGCCTGTTTAGAGTCTGCTGGGAAAGCTTGAATTGTAGCGTACAGTACTGGCAGGTGCAACGACTCTTTCATGAGAAGTGTAATTATTACCACGAATCCAAATACACCTAACATTTTTCAAAAGTGTGGCGGTGGCGGTGTGGCTGAAGGCGGTGGTACTGAAATAGGAGTTCAATTTAAGAATGTTTATTTATCGATATAATAGTAATAATATATAATATTTTTATATAGCAATGCTATATAATATTTGGTATATAAACTCGAATGTTTTAAGAATTTGAATACTTCTAAGGATTCTATCTTAGATAAAATGATTACTATGAATATTTTGGCTCGTACGATTTCTTACTAAATTTCTACAATAATTTTTTATAGAAAGTTCTCTCTAAAGTGTTTAACCTAGCTATTTCTTTGTTTATAAGGATCTCTGAGCCTTGATGGTGTTCCATTGAAACTTCGCTTAAGGAGTATCTCTATTTAAACGTGGAAATGTCTCTTAGGCTAACAATTACATGTTTATGAATTCCCTTCAATATCGATTCTTTAGGAAATAGAGTTGATCAAAGTGATAATTTGAATTCTTATTGTGAGTTACAGTATAGGTCCAGAAAATATTTTAGTAGTAAGTCAAGATATATAAGTGCAAGAGATACTTCTTCATTGTTCAATGGCTTCTAAATAGAGGTTTTCAAAAACTGTCGAAGCCTCTTAGTCCATGTAGATGCAGTAGAAATTTTTTTTATATTTTCTTTGTTTTCCCGAACCTCCTATTAACCCTAATTCCAACTAGTTAAATCACATGTCCTCAAATATCAATTACAGATTGTGTGACCTGTTCGAAAAATTATGAAATTGTAAGAACCTTTCATGCATAACGGCAACCGTAACTCCAATTAAGGAAAGTCTTGTCAATTTGCCTCGCTTAGTCAAACTACAATTTCAAACAGGACGTAAACAACGTATCGACCTAATTTAAAAATACACTATTCTTCAAATGATTCTTCATGTCCACATTAGCATTTTTAATGTAATTAATAGCAAGACCATGAGCCTGAATAATACTGTAAATACCATGAATTCAGACTCTAATGTGATGACTAATTGCGGTGAATACGGTGCGATCACGTAAGAGTATATAAGAAAAGATTTTCCTGTCCATCACATTTCAAACGTTCTGAGATATACTTAACCTACGTCTCTAAATCTACGAAATCTACGTACCCTACCTTGATTGACAGGATACGAGCTAAATAAATAGATTTCGTGGAATAATTATGCCACTAAAAAAAGAGTTTGATGGAAAGGTAAAAAATCATATAATTTAGATTTATCTCTTATCTTAGTCAACTATGATTTAAACAATTATCTGTTAGGTAAAAAATGAAGTTCTCAGCAATATTTCATGCATAAAAAATAGGAATAGGTTTAATTTAATCAAATTTTATTGCTTCATTTACCTTCAAATGAAGCATATATCATTCCGTCTTTGTTGGGCCCCACGTCAACGTGTACAATTTTACTAGTAGTGACGCTCTTCTGGGCCCATGCGTCATATCATTAGGAAGGCCCATGCGTCATATCATTAGGAAGGCCCTTGCTAGGCTAAGGACCACATTCTCTTTCTGGTTGGCCATCTTTCATTTTCAGCTTTATTCCATTGATTGAATGATTTCATGGAATAATCAAATATAGATAAATAGCTCATTGGTCGCTTTATTGATCACTGATATCAATTAATGCAACTAATTCATGCGTTTTCGTCGGAAATATGATAAGCACACAGATGTCACCTTCTCAAATAATTGATGGCAGAATAATTTTATATATAATAGATAAACCTAAGAGGTTCTTGAGTTTCTCTTATTTTATATTCTATGATAATTTTGAGCGACCCGAAAGAAGCAGAATTCACGAATATTTTGCTCTAATATCCTGTGTGGTTATGAATTTCTGACCTATCCTTTTCTGCCTGTCCTCATCCTAACGTGCAAACCTACCCCTTTCTCCGTTCTTGGCTTGTATATTAAATCTTCATGTAGTGTACGTATTATATACGGTATAATTCTGTCAAGGCATGCATTGCTACTCGTACTGAAATTAAGGAGCTTTAGTTTCGAAAGTTATTTAACAAATATTTATGATACTCACTTAAGAACACCTAGGACGGTTATTTGTCTTAAGTTTGTTATGAGATATTTCCATCCAAATACATTTATATTTTTGGATAAAAGATTTTTGTTAATTATAGCATAAGGCGTACTATAAAGGTATTAAGCAAATAATAAAATGAATAATGATTCCTTTGATATCAAAGTTCTCGTTTTTGGAGTACTTCAAAGGCTTAGTGGAATTTAATCAAATACATACAGTTCTCTTATATATTGAAATAGTTCAAAGGATTCACATTTAATAAACCTATTTGTATTTATCTCACTTTGAAGCATTTAGCTCATTATTGACCGCGCTACATGTTTCAAGACAATCGCATAGTTTCCAGAGTCAAGAGTTTATTGAGCGGAGTATGGGTTTTCACGTTGAGACAGATATTACTGGTACCGTATAAGGATGTAAGTGAGCTTGTGCTATTTTCGCAGTCGGATCGAATAAATGGACCTTTATGAAATTAATAGGCATTCTTTGTAGACTGTATTTTTTAAAGATTAAAATAAATAGGGTATTCGTGCGAGAAAGAGAAAATGAAATAGAATTATTAATTACATACAACAAAATTCTAAGAACATGATTCATATGATGATATGGTGTTGAACTGTTTTATTTTATTTTATGAGGTTCACAGGTAGTTATTTGTGGGACTTCAGTGAAGAATCTATGCTAAATTACCTAGTCAGGCTTTATTAATTAGAATATATCATTTTTTTGTTTCGTCCACATTTTTCCGTGACCATCATGCCTTACGGTCCCATCTCCGTTCTTCTCACAAAATCCTAATTAATGAAAATAATTGTTATAATTTTTAATTATGTGAATAACTTTCGACCAAAATGTAACATAGGAGGAAACCTAGGAAAATGCTCTCATACCGGTACACAAGAGCATATTACAGAATTCCAGATTGATAAATATTTGAAGGTTTTACCTACTACTATAAGTGATTGACAAAATGAGGATTTTACGATGAATACAATTCCACGAAATGAGAATTTCATTAAAATGAACACAATAGCAAAGCAGCAATACAAAGAGACATTGGGCTGTATATTAACTCTCGTCGCGCGTAGCAGGAAAAGCGTAATAGTCTGAGGTTGTCATTAGAGCGAAAATTGATCCTTGGAGGAGGGAAAAGATGTCTTCGGGCTTTTATTTCAATAGCTGTGCGCTTTTCATTAATTCTGATTTTTTATAGATCCTATATTCTGCAATTGACTAAATTGAATTTCCAATCGAAAATACTTCTAGTCTGAAATGTTTCATGCTTTGGCTTTTTGAAATTTAATGTCTTGTGGTCCATATACCTAATTGGATGGTATTGCTCCACGCGTGTTCCGCTTCAGGCCTGGGTTCAATATTCTGGGGCCAAATTATTAATATTGCCAGGATCATCTGCGTATATGGATCATTTGTCTATGGAGATCATTGCATTAAATGGAGTTTGGATAAATGCAAGAGTAAGAAACCCATAACTAAATCTTCAGTCACAGCATATTAGAGGCAGCAAACTTCATAAAACGAACTCTTTTTACTGTGGAGGTCTAGACAAAACACCCGATATTTAATTATTTCCATTTGGTAGAGGTACTGGTAGTCATGTCTCCCTCTACTGTTTTGCGATCCTTGTTTGGGAATGGGGTTGCCACGTTATGTTTTTTAATGAAGGGGTGAAGGCCTCAAAAACATTTCCTTCGCACATGAGTGGCATTAAGCCATGAACCAATCAATTTATGGCCAGAGTCTTAGCTTTACTCAACTTGAATTTATGAACACGAATGACGAGAAACAAGTAGCTAATTCGTCTTTTTGCATACACGGCCATAGGCAGTAGTATCCTTTAGTACATATGGCCAATTCCCATGAGGTGTACCTAAAAACAACAAATAACAAGCACGGTTGTCCGACTACATTTTTACCGTTGTCCTTCAAACCCGGGCGTCACGGTCGTTTCAAAATGTGTTTTTGCTTGTGATACGATAGAAAATGGTTGAGGATAAAGGCTTTAGCGTAACAACTCCTGCACCAGTACTTACGAGTAAATGTTTCTAGCGAGATTAGTTCCCCATTGCAGGCAGTACTTTTTTATCCCGGATTTCCCTGGGGATGCAATGCGATATAAAAAACACGAGTGCACGAATGGATATTTATCAAATCAAATCACAGAAATCAACCCGAAGGTCGGTTTGATAGGTGAGGGTAGAGGTAGAGCTCACCCAGTACTAACCCCAAAGGCGTGTGAAATTCACACACCAGGGTAGGGGGGCCAGTTTCTTACCCCATTTCGCCTCTGATTTCCCGGGATGACCTGGTACCTGAAAAATAGTGCACAGCTTGGGTGAAGTTGAGGGTGGCAAGAGACGTCTCTCGGGATCGAACCCGGGCCCTCCATTTAGTAGCTCAGTGCTCTACCCTCTGGACTACTGCGACCAAATATTTATTATTATTACTGTCTCATCCAAGTCTTTTTTCTAATAAAATGCTATTGTAAATTCTGATTATGCCTTCAAATGTTTTATGAGATAACTACTAATTTAATGTTCTGATAATCCACTTATTTCATTATCAATTCTAAAAATACAAAAGTAAATTACTTGTCAATTTGGAAAAGAGACTAGCTAGAGACTCATAAAACACCTTCAATATGCAAGAAAAATTGCATTTAAATTTCATAAATCATATTAGCAACTTTGCTTAGGATTTTTACGTGTCATTTTACAATGAAAGCAATTTCATAAGAATGAAGTGTTTCTGTCGTAGTAACTATGTTTAGCTAACTTGCACGGTTAAAGAGATAATATTCTCATCTCTAAAAAATAATACTTTAAAGAACTTATCTTTAGTTTTGAATTTATAATGCAATTTTGGCGCAAGCAAACCACTTACAGCAATCGTTTAAGGCGTGATACGAATGCAAATGAAAGGGTTCGTGCAACACTTGACTGCGGAGGGGAGCGATTTGAAGTTTTCCTTTAGCTCAGTGGCTGCCTATCGCTATTAATCTAACCAGCAAGGGGGATGATGACCTTGGATGAAAATTTCAAGGTCTGCTTTCTATTAAATGGTTGAGTATCAATAATTTTTAATAATAACTGACCACATATATCGTTGGCTCCGTTTTTCGCGAAATCCCTTTCTTACAGAAAGAAATCGCAGAACATTAAAATGCGATATCTTATTTAATAACCATGAAGAATTTTTATTTTCAAAAGTTTATACACCAGACAAAAAACATAGTACGTATATTTTTAGCCCAAAAACACTTTTTTATCCTATGAAAAGAATTCCTACTGCTCTTTTTTATTTTTCTCGGCGAAATTCTCTCGCACCGCGGAACCAGAAGAAATCGGCCGTCACGCAACAGGAGAAATGATAATGACGCATTGAGGGGATCGCTAACGGTTTTGATGCGTGTTCCTAGGATTTTATTTCTAAGTTGCCCAGAAATAAGAGGCGGAGTATTTCCTGCAGATCATTATCACGTAATCCCTGTGCTATGTAGTTGTTAAACTACCCTTTCATTTTCTACTCGTTGGATAGTTATTTATATCAGCGATTACCGGCGGCGGGGATTCACCAGTTTCCAGTTACAAAAGGGCGGAGGCTTCCATTTTGTCACGGGCCCAATGCCGTTGCCAGTGCCCTCCACCGCAGAACAGTGGAGAGCTAGTTGTTTAATGGGATACCAAAACCCTTCCAAATTGACTAACCTTATTTTCTTCTGGTTAGTGTGATTAAAATGATGATTTCTCCAATTACATTCTGCTCGAAAGATGATTCATTGAGCAAACTTCATTGAAATCTCAAGTGTGTGTGTGTGT
>LYUA01000240.1:160131-175105 GCA_002093875.1 Calopteryx splendens | reverse complement strand
CCGTCACGGTCCCCGGACAGTCACGAAAGCACCTGAACCTCAGTTGCAAAGATATTTGAATTCTAGTATAAATCTGGTGATTTTGATATAATGTCATTTAATCATTGATAACACGTACATTGAGCATGTTGAGAAAAAATGAGACCTGGAGAAATTTTGATAGTATAATCATTAGAAATGTTTGATGATTCATATATTAGTGTTTTAATCTGAAGAATTGTTAATAGAAATCTCCATTCTTTCACATTTGTATTTCCCTTCCCTGAGGAGCATTGCATTGTATTTTCTTAAACAATCCGTCGTGTCTCAATGTGTGTCCAATTCATCCACTTCTTCTTTTTCATGGGGAATAATTGTCTTGTGCTCTTTCATTTACTTCTTAATTTCTCACTCTACTCATTCGATCTTTGACATCCGCCATGTTTCCAAAGCTTCTATCCTCTGGTATGTTATTCCAATGATCTCTTGTCTCTGGTACATGAATGCTATGCTTCAAATGAATGCTTTTACACTCTAATATCATATTAACTTTGCCCATAGTAGTTGCCATTTCATCAGGAATCCTCTCTTTGTAGGTGCCACAAATTGTTTGTTCTTCCAGCTTCTTTTGTCACTTTATGCTGTTTCCATGGCAGGTAAAAAAATTCCTCCTGTCTTATTTCTCTTCTTGTAATGCTAAAACTGGCATTTGCTTCTGCCTTCCTTTTACTATATTTTCAATTTTCATACATTGTTTGCTATGTTATATCTAAGTAAGCAGTATTTGATAATTATAACCATAATGTCATTTCTTTAGAAGTCAGCAACTTCATGTTTCTTTTTAGCGTACAAGATATGCGGGATATATGGAACTTGTTTTACCCATGGATCTCAGTTCAGATTTCTTTTGTGCTGATATTTATGGTTCATAGGTGAATATGTCACAATGTATCATATAATTAATTATCATCATTTAAAACTATTTCTCCCTTACCAATTTTATCGATTTTTTCAATGTGTTTGCCTAGGACCCTGCATTGCTGCTCCCAGTGAATTCAACCACATTGCATTGGGTATTGAGCACTCTAAATGTCTTAATATGAATACTTTCAGTTCATTTATTGTTCAAGGTACTTTAACTGCTATTTATTGATATTGTGTAGGTTGTTTATTTTATATGCCTGATAATGGTGGTTGGTTTTTGATTGATTATGTGCACAAAAGACCTTTAGGTCTGTACTTGCTGTAATAAGTCTGTAGGTGGTCATGGTGTATAAAACCTGCGGATATTGAATAATATTCTTGGATAAATTTCCAGAAAAAGGGAGCTAGGCCAAAGTGGAGTAAGCTGCCCTCTGGGTCATACTGTTGGCGAGGCCAGAAACCACACCTGTTTGATATAACATGTACAAGCAGTGACTGATGTAATTTTCTTAATTAGCTCTAAGCATTTGCTTTAAAATAAATTTACCTTTGAATTTCAGTCTCTCCTATTGGATCCTCTGTACATGGGCCTGAGACATAAGAGGAAAAATGGGGCAGAATATGACGAATTCATTGATGAATTTATGCAAGCTATTGTACAGCGTTATGGACAAAACACCCTGATCCAGGTAGGTATTGATTTAATTCAGTACCGCTGGTATGACTAGAGAGTTTATTGGAAAATAATCATATTTGGTAGACTGTGACTGTGATTTACTGACTGTGTCTGCCATATTTTTTCTGGTTTATGCATACTGATCCTGTAATAAATTTTTGCTGAAGCTGTTGCTTGCATAAAACTAAATTAAGTGAATAGTATTTTTTGGCGAATGGCATATATTATAACACCAAATCAACCATGTACTCTTAGTTGAAGAAGATAATCACATGTTGAGGTGAATTAGGAATGGTATAAAAGGCACTGTGATTAATGGAGTGAGAAGGGAGTGGATTAATCGTGCTGTTTTACTTGGTTCTTGAGCTAGAGGTATGTAACAATGTTTGCTGGTGTTGGAGTAGAGGGTAGCAGAAAACTATTATTATATCTATCATTTGTTGGGAAAAAGTTCAAATTTGATGGACTGTAACTCAACCAGCAGCAAATTTGGCAAAGTCATAGTAAAAGATCCTTCTGCTAAACTAAGACAGGAATAGAGCATTGTTAATGCAGTGAATTGCCCATAGTGAAAAGAGTGTAGCCACAATTTACCAACAATCTTAGGTAATCAGGAGTGTGGCCTATCATGGAGAGTGTACATTGTAGGAGTATACGAGTCCATAAAGGAACTTGTTTTCATGAGACAAATGGTCAGTAATATTTGAGCAAAACGTGTTACTTCAAATAATTTTGCCAAATTTGGAACACATGGCTAGTTTTTTATACCATCATACTGGTGATGAAAACGGGTTGTATTTATTTAGATATTATTAAAATTAAAATATTTAACCCAGACAGCATATTAATTTTTAAAACTCAGATTAGATACTCTAATAAGTTCATTGTTCTGGCACAGTTTCAAATTTTAATTAGACTGGGAATAAATCTGCTTTCTTTTACTTAGCACTAAAGACTGAGATGACTGAGGTGAGTAATTTATGATCTAACTTTAATTTCACCTCTGGCATAAATTTTATTTTCTCATTTAAAATAGTTTCTTAGTATGTGTGTATGGTGGAATATGATCTCAAGAGTCTAAACATTTATCATTACCACTGCAATCACTCCATGTGGATACAAAATGCAAACTAGATATTATAAAATTATGTTATTTTTGGTTATGCATATTATTTCACTGGGTATGCATATCCATGTTGCAAACATATATTCATAGTATTTTTTTAAATCCGTTACCCGGCAATGGAATGATTTACGGTAGTGCCATTGAAAGGAAACTTGCGTTGTGAATTTTATAAATCTTGCTCATTTTATCCGTGATTTTGGTTTCCAGCATGCAGAATAAGTTCTTGCATTATATGAATAATGAATCAATGGAGAAGATGTATCATGGGCATTAAAGCTTTGCTTCACAATCATATAATGTATGGTATATCTAATTACAACTTCTAAGTATGAGTACAAACATGGAAGTGTGGTAGTTTAGTTTTCACAGAGAAATAATCTGAAACGAAAGGGAAAAGATGAGCTCATTTCAGATTTTGTCACCTTTTTACATATACTGTTATGATCTTCAGAGATTAAATAAAAAACAACCCTCAAAAATCGAGTACGATGTGAAATAAAGCATGGAAAAGGAATTCAGATATCCTGTTTCATTAATGATTTTCTTTGTGATTTTTGGTCATCAACTACTTAATATGTTTGAAATTTATTGTCCTAGGGATAGGCATGTGAAAGCATCTGATAAAGACAAAATGTTTTGCTTCGGTATTGTAACAAGTAATACAAAATATATTACTAGAAGTGGATATTCTAGGGAATAGTAGTATAAGTATCAGTGTATTAATGCAGTGGTTAGTCCATTATAAAAAACAGAGCATTGAATGGTTACCCTGAATAAGTACAGTATACAAACTTGTATCTAAGCAAATGTATATATAGTGGAGCCTTTCTAAGATGACCACTGACAGTTCCTGAAAAAGTGGCCTTCAAGGCAGGTCGCCTAAGAGAGGTTGAGACAATATGGTAGTCAGACTCAATCCTCCAGTCAAACTTTAGGTGAAATTTTAGAAAGAACACATGCATGTATGCTGTTACTATGGAAGACCAGGAGATAATTGATTGATGGTTATTATTAAAACGTTACATATGTATTACTTTGATATGCTTATGTACAACATCAAATATTAGTTGTTTGTAAGAATCCTGGTAAGTTAAAAAGATTTTTCATACATTAATTACCTTTAAGGGAGAAATTGAAAATAACTCTATTACTATTATTATGACAATTTAATTGTTAATGAACTATGATACTCACTTTGAATGAGATCATTGATGAATAAAAATGATGCAATAATGAAGTTGGAATGTAGTTTTGCTATTGCAATTAAGTTTACACACTACCTCCTCTTTCAGAGATTATTGTCTTACACTGAGACACACTTCTATCACGATATATATAACTACATATACAGAAATCCCTTTAGTAGTTGAAGCATAGCAAAAATTATGAATATAATGTTTATTCTTAAAAAAGCCTCAAACTTCCTGGAAATTTGAATGCATACACATACTGAGTTTAGTGCTTTTAAAAAACTGATGCAAGAGTTAATTGCTGGATTTTCTGGTCCAACTTTTGAGATATTACTATGTCCTCCATTTTCTTTTCCAAAAATTCCAAACAGGCAAAAAATATTTTGCCTGTTTTGCCAGGCAAAAAATATTTTCTGGCTATTGTTTCGGCAAAACATTGACCCGAGCTAAGAGAAAACGTTTAGTCATTTTCTCAGAGAGTGTGTCCACTGCTGGTTCTTCTGCTTTTATGATGTCTTTTACATCATCATCTTCATCACTAATATGAACTTCTCCATTCTCACAGTTGGTCGTATTCTAGGAAAAAGTTTCTTCCTAGTTTTCTGGGACTTCTTTGTAATACTCCACACCTTCCACAAACTGAATTTCAGAAATTCTTGCCGTCTCACAGATGCTCTTTAGCTTTATTTCTTCATTATTTTATTGGGGTGTGAAAATTCTTTGCTCCTCACACCTCCTAAAACCATGTTTTTAAAATAATTTCTGGATGGTGCCAGTTTCTACAACATTCCGGGACTCTCTTGATCAATCTGGCATCTAAAACAGTATTTTTTTCGTGAGACCAGAAGCACTTTCACAATCTTCCATCCTTGTCGGAAGTGATTTCATAACCCTCTTCCTGTAAAGTGATTTGAATCCTTGGATGATAACTGGTTAAGGGTTTAAAGTGCAGCTGTTGTGTTAGTTGAGAGGAATTTTAGTCCAACATTTGATAATTCCAAATCCACAAAGTTCAGAAGGAACATGTTCACAGACCTCCCTCTGAGAGAATTAACATTTTAAATTTGGCAATGATGGGCTGCGACCACTACACTCAGGAACTGCCTATCTCCCCCTGTCAAGGGAGTTTTTCGACAATGTACTCTTCCACCAAAACTAGTCTTCTTCACAAGTGCCGCCAAGTTATGCGATATCAGTAATTTTCTGATGTTTGGGGAGATAATTATCTATTTTTTAAAATGAATTATAGGGGTCCATATTTGCACTGTGAGAGGGAATAAGAATTTAAATGAGTTTTTTCTCTAGTTTGGTAGGCTTGTTGAAAAGCATTAGTTGAGAAATAGTTGGGATGATTCTTAACAAATATAGCTTAGGTTCAGAAGAAAGAAACACTGCAATTCCACATTCACAAATTTATTTTCACAACCATGGTTTCGCTGCTAAGCAGCATCATCAGGTAAAAACTACATTTGTGCAGGCACTATTTATATAAGTCAGAACAGGTTAGGCAAGATAAGAAGGGGGGGAGGGGCCTCCAAAAATAGCAATTTGATTCAATTGCTATTTTTTGAACAGAAAATGTCTATTAACTCATTGGAAATCTTCAGAAAATAATACCATAAAATTAGAGTGAGTGAATCTATGCATAGTGTATCATTAGAGGAATTCACTTAGACACTATATTATGCAGTTTGTGTAACATAAATATCCCAGTAGACACGTTTTTTAGTTTTCAAGTTGATATTGCCAACGTAGTGAAGGTTTTTAATTAATTAGAAGGCCTAAGAATTTAGTTTATTCACTATGGTGAATGGTATTATTAGCAGCCATTAGGCAAGCTAGTGATATGTGCAGACCATTTATTGTGAAACCGAAGATGGGCTGTCTTACTAGGATTCATTGAATGTGCACTATTTTAGCCCAGCTGAGTGGTTTTCCACAACTCTTGCAAATTGCAACCTGTTGGCAAAGTGGAAGTGTCATCAGTATTAAGGGTTGTTCTACAATTAATTTCAGAAGGTACATATTTTATGAATAAAATGAAGAGTAGTACTCTAAGGTGGAAACTAGTGGTACACCACATTTAACTATTGTGATTTGGATGTGGCTGTCATCATGACTGCTTTCTTCCTATTTGTCTATTTTATTATATTTTATTGTTGACTTAATAATAATATTTGATTCACTAGATATAATTTTCTTTTTATCAATTTTGTTAGTTTTGGCATTTCTGGATTTACGATTTATGCCATCTAATGCCTCTCGCTTATAAAAAAACCACCTGTCATAACTTGGGTGGCTTTTGAGGACCTCATTGACCCAGTTGAAATATTCAAACATGGCTGTGGTATTGGATTTCCCATTTTGGAATCCATGCTGTGCATTATCAAGATTGCTAAATTTGGTTAGATATATCATCAGGCAGACTTAAATTAACTTTTCAATGATTTTTTTAAACTGATACAATAAATATGGGCAAATAAATTTCCAAATCTGTAATTTTTCCTTCTTATCTTAAGTTACGCAAGCAAAATTTTCGGCTTAGGGAATAACTCCCGTTTTAGATGAAGTCATTAATTATCTCGGAAAGACTGGAAATTAAATTTCCCATGTTTTTCACAACCACCGTAGAATTTCATCAACTCCCGATAACAATTTTCCATCAAAAGATTTTATGACATCTGTGACTTCCCTAGGGGTTGATGGAAAAAGAATGATTGAATAAGTGAGGCAGGTGTAATTTTTATTTTAGAAGAGATTACAGAAGTTTGAATTGAAGTTATCAGCAATAGCTATGGAATATTAACCATCATATTTATAAATTATGTATGGGAGGGTCTAAGACTGTAACTGCAAGCAATGGTACAGTCCGATAATCTTCAAGGAAGTTTTGAAAATATTGTGGGAAAACTGAATTTGATTCTCAACTTCAGATTTCCTTTCCTTTGCAATGGATTCTTTATGATCAAAACAGACTTGATGGCAGGCAGGATAGTAATCCTGATTCCTATTAATAGGAAATAAAGAGTGTTCCTTGAACTTCATATTGGAGAGAGGATTGATTTTTAACTAATGCCGTAAAATAATATACATCCGGGAGCATTTAGTATCGAATTAATTCAGCATTACATTCTTCATTTTGAGGATGGGTTGAATCTCGCAAAGAATAATGGAGTTCCAGTCACAGTATATCACATTGCAGTGCCAGAGGGTTAATACTGGTAGTGACTTACCATGTCCTGGTCTAAACCATGCTGGACATGCATTATTATTAGTTCATGAACTAATTTATTTGATACTTATTGATCATTCTATTTTCTTTTTTTTCTCATTGCAGTTTGAGGATTTTGGAAACCACAATGCTTTCCGATTTTTAGCCAAATACAGAAACCAGTACTGCACCTTCAATGATGATATCCAGGGAACTGCCTCAGTTGCCGTCTCTGGCCTTATCACTTCTAAAAGGATTACCAATAAGCGCCTCTCAGATCATAAATTCCTTTTCTTAGGGGCTGGTGAGGTAAGTCTTCCATGGGTTACCATAATTTCTTATTAAATTTGCATTTTTTGCATTGCATTTGTTTAGCAACATAATTTTGGTAATAACTATAATTGCTTAATTTTTCATGAACTAAACTAATTAATGTGAGTGGTTTTAAAGAAATATATTTAAATAGAATGCCTTTTCCCTGTATGTGCATGCCATCATAATATTTTGCTTTTTAACATGAAAAATGTCATTCATCCATTATTTTTACTTGACTTTTGGCCATTGGTTTGGAATTCCCAATTTTTTCTCCTTGGCACATCTGTTACCAATTCAAATTTTCTTGTTCCTCCAAAAGTACCAGTTTAAGAGTTCAAGTAACTAACTTTAGTAAAAGAAGTAATATCAAATTCGCAATCTCTAACACTGATTTTTATTTGAAAAAATGCGCTGATGAGCTAGTAGGTGTAATAATGAAAAATGAAATAACAGTAAAGGGCACTGAATAAAGGAAGCTGGAATAAGAAAACTACTCATTCCACATTTAAAGGAATTCCATGTAGTTATAGGACAGAATTTAAAAAATAAAAAGGTTTTAATTTCTGTTTTCATTTTTGGTTTCCCTTTTCAATGTTCTCATGCCATCCCATAGAGTGATGATGCACACTTTGGGAATGCCACTGCTATCTTGGCCAATCACTAAACTATAGCACACAATTCCAGGTCATTTTTTTCTCCTCTCCAACTCCCCCTCCTCCAGGGGTCGGCAACCTATGACTGCTGAGCTACTTTAAGCTCTTTAAGGAATGATCTGAAGCTCCAGATGCATTCAATGACGCCAAATGAAGCTTTCTACTAAAATATCAATTTTCGTTAAGTTTCAACTTTGTAGTGGAATGCTTGTTCGTAGGCTTTTATACTCTGTAGGCCATGGATAGATAAAAAATTAGCATGTTTTTACAATGATACCTGTATTTCTTGACATCACTGGCTCAGTTTAAGTATCACATGTTTAAATGTGCTTGCATTGGTTTCTTGATTTTTGAGCTTCTTGTCATTTTACATAGTCTTAGTCTGTATGGACCTGAACAAAAACATTGGTGATATGTTGGGGTTTTAGTCTGTGTACACAAGGAAGACTTAAATGCTGTGTGCCTTGGTATACATATTACTGTCAGACTTATTAATCCCAAAACATTAATTTAGGATTCATCATATTGGATATTGGACAGTTTTCTTCTTTTAATACTTAATATTCGCAAATATTTCTATTCAAATTAACTTCTTTATTTTCTGCATGAGGAATATATATGAAATTATTTTAAACTTAATTTCTACTCGAATTAAGTAGTTGTTTAAAAAATTCCTCAAATTGATGCTTACAGCCCAAACATTTTACTCTTTCTTTTAACTGATGGTAATCCATTGCAGTAGCCCTTCTACCTGCAGTCTACATCTTCCTCTGACCCCCCATCCCCCCACCTCTTTTGCTACCATCTTCCTCCTCCTGCCTCTCCATATTTTTCAACCCCCTCTTCCTCCCCTTTGGTCTCTCTGTCGTGTACCTGATGATGGCTCTGCGAGTCAAAACGCATATCGTATAATATAACTTTATTTTGTCAAAAAGTGCTATATCCTTACCTTATTATGGATTCCTTCCACTAAATCAAGCCTGAAACTGTATATCTTAATGGTAATCTATCGGTAAGTGTAGGTTTATGACGGAAAAACGACCTCAGCCCTAAAATGACCCATCCTTAATTTTCGCATATTTCTTACCACCCTTCATTCTATCCAACATGCCTAATTTCTTCCTCCCTCTAGCTCACTTACCCAACATTTATCACAGTCTTTGACAACCCATCGCCACTTGGTGCACCCTTCGTCCACTTTACCTGCCTTCTTTGGATTTCTCCCCAGAGCCTTCTCACCTCCCTATCCATGATTAGAACTTCTTCATTCCATTTCCTTTCCATCTGCATTCTGTCCATGTTTGGATGTGCTTATTTGTGTAAACAAGTATTTACCCACCACTAAAGTAATCTACCCAAATGTTGGTTTGATAGATGAGGTTAGAGCTCGGTTAATACTAAGCCCTATACAGAATGTGAAATTCACACATCAGGGTCCAGTTCCTTTCCCTGTACCGCCTGCTGTTTCCTAGGATGGCCTAATACCCGAAAAATGGTACACAGCTTGGATGAAGCTGAGGGTGCACAGAGATGTCACGCGAAATCGAACCCAAGCCCTCCAGTGGCCCTGGCAGTAGCATTAGCCCAATGCTCTACCCACTGGACAGCCATGTCTCCTATAAACAAGTATATTCAGACATGAATTTAATGAAAAGTGAACGTAGAGCATACTGAATGAATCGAGTCTAAGTCCTGCTGGAGATGAAATACTCAGATTACCCTCGAAATATTGAATAACTTTCTATAGACAAGAGCAGAAATCACATAAAATGTATTAAGTAAACAAAATGGTAATTAAATGTAAAATGATATTTATGTGTGACATATATGTCATAAATATAATAATATATTATATTTATGACCCTCTTTATTTTAAAATACGCTTATTTTTAAATTAATCTATACATCTCCAGGAATTATTGTTCAACTGATCAGAGGAGGCCATATGAATGGCCATGAATGGACATTATCATCATTTAGGCTATTAATAAAACCAAATTCATTCTGTGCAACATTGTTACAATATAAGAATCAAGTATCACCCATTGAGTAATACTGACTTCAGCATTGATCTCATTTGTTTTCTGTATTAATTTTTTAACTAAATCACTTTAATTGCCAAACTTGAAAATTATTGTATTTTGAATGACGCTCATCTCAAGATTATTTTGCTTCACTATTTCCTTTTGTAATTATATACCTTTAAATATGTATTACAAAAAAGGGGATATGGTTGCAATTGCAGCGTATAGATTGGATATCATTAATATACTGTTTTTTATGAGATTTATTAACATTTTCTGTGACTCTTCATATGTTGGATTCTGCACTCGTTTAAAAGGGCTGGCTCTTATTGTCGAAAAGGTTGCCGACCCCTGCCCACCTCCCACCCTCCCATCCAAATCCTCTACTACACTATTTCAAGCGTACTAAGCCCTGAGTCCTCTGTGTATCTGTGATTTAATTTTTGGAAACTCATTTATGTTGGTAAGAAAGTAAAGTATCCTTTTTAAATGAGGCTTTTTCATCTCTTTTAGGCTGCAATTGGTATTGCAAACCTTTGTGTGAAAGCAATGGCCACTGAAGGCACAGGCTTAAAAGAAGCCCAGGATAAAATTTGGATGGTTGATATTGATGGACTTCTGGCAAAGGGTCGCCCCGAAGGGAAATTAGAAGGTATTGGATTTTATGATTTGTCTTTAAAACTCTGCCTTTATTGCTCCAAGGAAATATTGTGCACCAGTTATGGGGTTATTCGTTTACATCTGAAAACACTACATTTGTTACAGAACTTCTTATTTGCTCATCCAGAAATGAGGTATGCCATGCTTACATGGAATGTTTACCACCTTGAAACATCTGGGAATACTACTTGTTTTTCAGAAAATTTTGATTTTGTTTTGATGTTTCCCCATTGTTGCTATAGTTGGATATTAAAACGTGGGTCAGGGTATAAAATCACTGACTCAATTTGAAATAGGAGGAATTGGCAGTCATCAAGGGGACTTAAAATTCTGAGATATTTTCTTTTTTTTATGCTGAAATGTTAGGCTGCCTGTGTTCAACCTTGAGCTTTTTACCACATTAATGCATATCATTTTGTTTTTCCAGCTACCAGCCCACTGCAGCAAATTTGTTCTCAGAATTTTTAATCTTCAAGTAATCTAATCTTTTCTCTCAAATTAAAATGTTATTTGTGTTAGATCTTTTTGTCCTTCAAGGTCTGACTTCAGATAGGAAAAATGACATTTTCTCCCCTTTGTTTTTGCATGTAAAATGTCTGTATAAGTATTTTTTAATTATGAAATAATGTATTAATTGAATTATGATCTTCATTTATCCCTGAGCTTTTCATTACTTTTATGTTACTAATTCATAACTGAATGAGGTTTTACAAATTGTGCATGGAGCAGTCTACCGAAGTGGGTAGTATATATATAATGCTGCTATTTGTTCATGCTGTTTGTTTTAAGCTTTCATTGCATGCCAAAAAAAATTTAAATATGGATTTTAGACTGGCAAATGAAAGTTAATTCTTAGTAACCACACTTCATTTCCAACACCAACATTCAATGTTGGTATCAGAGATAGTGCTACAGAAGTGTTGACTACATGGTCATTATGGGCTACTCAGAGTAGCTAAGAAGCACCTTATGTAAAACTGATTAGCTATGACTTCAAAATAAACAACAGCTCATATTATTTAAAAGTACCAACCCAGAGCTCTTATTTTATGGAGGGTGAGTGCCTTTCAAAGAAATGTTACTTTCGACTCTTGTAAAAGCCATGCAACTCAAAAATGGCCATGTGCAAAAAGATGTCTTAGTGTAGTTCAGGTGTTATCCACTCAGTATCTTAACATGACCATTAAAATTAAATGAAAAGAATATCTAATTCTAACACTTCCAATGCCTGCCAAATCACACCATCCAAGTAACAACATCTCAACAACACGATGCTTACATGGTCAGTTAAAAGTTTCATGAATTTATTATTTGAATAATGATGAAGCTAACATTATCACTGAATATTTACAAGTATTCAATGTTTTTCTTACATTTTCATTCCATATCATATTTTGTGAATTAGAACTGATATTTAAATTTATTTTTGCACCTCGGAAAATTTAAGAAAAAGATATAGTGCTCTTCCTTGAGAGATTCAAAATGATCTCATTAGTGTCATGTGTACCAGTATGTAGAAACTGGATACCATGAGGTATCACAACATGTAAATATGGTTAAATTGCAATTTGACTTGTGAAAAACTATTTGTAAAATATTATCATGGCTAAAGTGTGCTTGAGAGAATCAAAATATTATTCAATTGCCTGTGTGATGGTGTAGATAATTTTCCATTGCCAAAACATTTCATGCTGCTTATAACTTATGATTTATATCTATTCTCTTTTTTGACGCATATACATTCTTATGTCATAGGTGACAAGGCCAACTATGCCAAAGATCATCCAACCATGAAGAATCTTTTAGAAGTTGTGAAGGAAGTACGTCCTTCGGTCATGATAGGTGAGTTCTATTTCATCATTCTCCCTCATACATTTTGAGCATAAATTTAATCATTATCATCTAATTTTTATCGATTGGGAAAGCAATAGAGGTGTGTGAAGCATCATTATTATCAATTTCCAAGCGAATCAGTCAAAATTCTAATGGATAGAATCATGATGAAAAAGATTCATTAACTGAAATTGTACAACCAGTGCAATATAATCTTTTTTTAATGCTAAATACCTTCATCAGAGAAAAATTAGTAATTATGCTAGTGTTTGCATATAATGTCAAGTACAAAAGATTCTGAGCATTTCAAAGAAGATAAATAATAGTCAATTGCCATTAGTTCAACAGACCACATAAAATCTGGTCATGGCTGATAAAATACATTAACTGAGTAGATGCTTCAAACATGCTCATTATAGTAGTGGTTAGTGAATTAATTAAGAAAAACATGTTGAATCATAATTCGTTGGTGAATGGTGTATTTTTGGATATTAATTAAGAATTATGCCATTCATCGCATGCTCATTTTCCCACACCTCACATATGGCATTTTTCAAGTGACTATGTTGCTCTTTTGATTTTTCTATGTGTTTTTTATAAACTCTAGCTATTGCTAGTAGACTACTATGAAATAGATACTGATGTCATGCACAATTTACAAATCATCAAATCACAGTAATCAACCCGAAGGTCCTTATGGCAGGTGAGGGTAGATCTTGCCCAGTACTAAGCCCAATGGCATGTGAAATTCATAAATTAGGGTAGGGGGGCCAGTTCCTGTCCCTTTACGGCCTGTGATTTCCCAGGATGACCTGCTGCCCAAAAAATGGTGTACAGGTTTGGTGAAGTGGAGATTGCCAAGGGGCATCACCCGGAATTGAACCGGGGTCCTCCAGTCAGTAGCCCAGCACTCTAACCACTGGATAACCACACCCCCTAATTTACAAATAAGAAATGAAAAAAGAGCAATGAGTTAATTTTAGATCTTTTAGATAAATATTGATTGCAAATAAATGCAATCCATCATTCTTTTCTTTCTTATGTGTAATAGGAAAATATTTTCTTGGTTCGAGCGTATTAAGGGATGAAAACCCTAATGGCACATCGCCACATCAACCTCACAATATTATCTAAAATGGTCAGCAGAAAATATGCTCCAGAAAGTTATGAATAAAAGTACCTATAAATTACAAAAAAAATGTAAACTTTATTGGTGTTATTAACAAATATATATGTTAACAATGGCTCAGCTTAAGTGTGTCAATCATAAGGCAGTTAACTATTGGCTCTCCTGGATATCCAATTTTTAATATGGACCCTGATTTTGTGTTGCATTAATTTTTTTTAAAAAGCACTAATTTTTCTGAATAAAATGTTATTTATCATGAAAGTGGATGTCATCAGTTTTTGAATTGTTTGCGAAATAAAAATAATAGTAAAACCATAGATAATATTTATAATTATATACAAAGTTTTATTTACATTATAGATTTAGGAAAACACATACCTAGTTATCAAGTTAACTTTAGTTAACCATCCATAAATAGAAATGTAGGTAGTTACTGTGGTCTATTTTTAAAAACACATGGCAGATATTAAAGCCAAAACATCATATTTAAGAATGTGCCTTTTGCCACAGAAAATATTGTTGTATGTTGAAAGAAATATTTGAAACATTTTAAAGTGAAAAATAAAGGGATTTTATAAAAGATATGGATTATGTACCCATTCCAAAAAATATTTTTAAGTGGGCGTTGACTATTCTGACAGTTCTGCATGTCACAAGTAAAATCACACCATTGGTAACTTTTTAATTACTTATATCGGCATTGAGTCTTTGTTTCTCTAGTGATTCCCACCCAAATCCCATATTACCTAATTGCATGACTCTCTGCGTCCTCTCGTGACATTTTTAAATGAACCAGGGGGCTTTCCCCTGTATTTTGTTTAGTTCATGGATCAAGGATTTTTTTGGTTGGCTCCCATATGCTCACATGATAAATTATCTATCAGGGACCGCATCCACTGATTTTATTTTGTTTGCTCATGACACAGCCATTCTGTAATAGATGAGTGTGAAGAGATGTAAGGAAAGCTAAAAAGATGTGCTGAGCCGATAGTCAATTAACTGTTGCTTAACTGTGTATTACTGTCCCAATCAAGCTACTTTGGTTCAACTTTGACTGTAAGTATAGTGAAAACTGTTTCTTAACAGCAATATGCAAAATAACTTGAAAGATTTTGCAAGGACTGCAAACTTATGTAATCAAAGACATAAAAACTGTTCCAGAGTATAACTTGGAAGTGTCGTAGTGGTTGGGAGCACACTCTTCATTAATAAGGCGGCCAGTTAACTTTAACAAATGCACTTTTATTAAATACG
>LYUA01000240.1:146133-159906 GCA_002093875.1 Calopteryx splendens | reverse complement strand
CTCGGTTCTAATCCCACAAGGAATGCATAGCCGGCAGGGGCGGAAGGCGGAGGATTCCAGGGAAAGGTGACCATCCTGTGGGTCAGGGGACGCGAGGGCCACCTGTGCGCATGACGTTCACCGAGCAAAGGGCAGGGGACTTATCAGGGCGGCGATGCTGAGTCAGGGCATGAGTGGGCCAGAAGGATGATCGGTCTGGGCCGTGGGATCCCTGTGACCATTGCTCAAAAGCACCGTTATGAATCCCTACCACAGAAGCTAGCTTGCTTTGCTTTTTTAAAAGCCATTTTACTTATGACCTAATGCTCTGGAGGGAAAAATAAAAACTAAATCTGTGCTTCTCATACAAAAAAGTGCATTTAGTGAACAGCTTCAGCTCTCAGGGAAATTTCTTCCCTCTCTTTGTCAGGCTAAATGTGACTAGGGCTCAGATTTTAATGACCTAATAACTAATAGAAAATGGAATATAAAAAATTCACTATGACCAAAACCCTAAAATGCCCTATACACAAAGAATGAACTACAAATTTAGCCATTTTTTAGATTCAGTGCGAAACCGAAATACTTTTTTGAAAAAAAAAGAAGGATGAATCAAGCTACAAAAATAACCTGAAGAAATCAAAGATTGCAAATTTAAATGTTCGCAGTTTCTGTACCTAACTGAAAGCTACACTTTTACAAACAAAATAACTCCTTATAAAAATGCAAAAGATAAAATTAGGTGTATCTTAATATTTTTGCCGCTCATATAGAAAACTGGAAAATTTTATTTTATAAGGCTAGAATCAAAATATGTTATGAACACCACGTGCAGATTTTCAAAAGTGAATGACTTTTAAATGTCTTTCACTAAAACATTAAATGTTGAAAACTTCTTTTCACTTCTACTCACACCACAGGTGCATACTTGAAATAAGCAATAAACTAAATACATGGTTCTAAGTCCCCTAACTTGTCACCAGGGGAGATGCTTTTCCCTGATTGCACATCTGAAATTGGGCTTAACTTTTCTTATCTCATATTTCATTTTAATATTTGCTTAAATTTCTCTTGGACCTTTCCCTTCACCTTGCCTAAGGCATTCATCATTTTCTTAATCAAACCTATCTGATCCATTAACAGAACATCGGACTTCTCCAAGAAAGTAGTGGCACCAGGTAGAAATAAAAAAGTTTACTATGTAGGAAAATTTTCCTGGAATATCAGCATCAGACAGTAGTACCTGGGCAAATTTAATTCAGGCTGCTTCACTGCTGTCGTAAAAGCTGATTATTGTTTTCACCTCTCTGAAGTTCTCACAGTAATAGTTGCATGATTCAATCCAAGCCCCCCATCATGTTAAAATGGGAGCAAGCGGCAAACGAACGTCTGACAATGATGCCATTCTTGATGGTGTCTACAGAAAGACTTTCTTCATGTATCCAATCAGCTGGTCAACTTCCTGGACTTTACCTCTTGCCTTCTCAGAAACTCGAAGAAGGGCTTGTGCTAGACATGTTAGGTGTGCAATTTTTTGGACTAATGCTTGTAGAGAATTAGCACCCTTTACCATGCATGACACGGCATCTGTCACATAGAGCAGGACATTATTGTGTTGGATACCATTGGGCCATAATAAGCTCAAATACCTGTCAAAGAGTTTACTAACTGATGAGAAATTTACTTTTTCTAGATGGTTACAGTTTATAATAAAATGTTCACCAGGGCCAACTTCTTCCATCGCACTTACTGCTGTTTGACACATATTGTCCTAGAGAGTAAATAAAATTTTCATTAATTATTTTATGCTATATATTTTGTGTATATGTGCATGAAGCATTCAGAATATGTATAATACATTGCTCTAAAACAAAAGTGACTTGAGTAACCCACTTTTTAAGTCTCCAATTCTATCATTTGGAATCCGAAACTAGACAAGTGAAGAGGTATTTAATTGCATTTGGGAAATTTTTTTGCACAATATATTGGGATTTCAAGTAAAAAAACTGTTGCTTTTCAGCATGGAGTTTCATAACAATGGGTTAAAAATTTCTCTTAATCCCTATGTAGACTGGCGAAAAATATTAAAGTCGGGCAACATTCTTTAAATTTTAAAATATGCCTCAGGATTTACCAGTGCCATTTAGTTTCAAAAAGTGCTTTGATAAATGGTTCTCATGCAAATATTTATACTTGTTTGATGAATATATTGTATTTAAAAAACATGTGGGAAAATTTAATGTTATTTTCATGTTACTGTTTCTTTCTCTCTTTACTTGGTGAAATGTAGCAGTACATTACTGTTCATCAATGAATAAAAACCATTAAGTAACTGACAGTTTCGGCAGCAAGACATTTTACTTATGCTTCTTGAAGGAGCAATTAGCAGTGTGGCATTTAGCACAAAAATTGTTAATTTAATAATTCTTTTTACTTAACAGGTGCTGCAGCTGCTGGTGGAGCCTTCACACCTGAAATATTGTCACAAATGGCAGCTTTTAATGAGAGACCAATAATATTTGCTCTTAGCAATCCCACAAGCAAAGCTGAATGCACTGCTGAACAAGCTTACACAAATACAGAGGTAGGGTAAAAGTAGATATCACTTATTCTCAAAGTTTTTTACAGCTCACAGGAAGGTTCATGGACTTCGTGGAAATCACAGGTTGACTGTTTACTTTTGGTGTTTAAATGGATTTCATTATTTTTCACAAACCTGTAATTGAGGTTTGTTGAAATAATGACCTCTGGACACCTTTTGTATCTTAGTACCTTACAACGTAGCTTGCATATGGGACACAAATACCCTTACATTCAAAGAATACCCATAGAGTTTTCAGGAAATGTGCCAGAAAAATAATTTTGTTAATTTTGATGTATTTGTGGTGTAAGTAGTAAGGTCCAAAATCACTCGGATCAACCTTTTTCTAGATATTTTGAGTATTTGCTAATAAACTTTTATCTTTAGGGACGCTGTGTTTTCTCAAGTGGTTCACCATTCCCTCCTGTGGTGTATGATGGAAAAACATTCTGCCCTGGACAAGGAAATAATGCATACATTTTCCCTGGTGTTGCACTAGGAGTCATTTGCACTGGAATCCATCATATAAGTGAAGAGGTCTTCCTCATAGCTGCTCAGGTAGGTATGGAACGACCGTCATCAATGAATCAGTAGGATGACTGTGGAAGAGTTTGGGTTGAAATAATCAATCAGAATGAATACTTAACTGATGGGAATTAATTGTAATTCAAAAAACCCAGAATTATTCAATTTTAATGTTATTGTTCTTAACTTTATGATATGCTACATTTTTCAGGCTGTGTCAGAATTTGTAAATGACAGTGACCTGGAAAAAGGAAGCCTTTATCCACCTTTGGGTAAAATAAGAGAGTGTTCTGTAAGAATTGCAATCAAGATTGCTGAATATGCATATGAAAAAGGTATTTATAATTTTTTGATGAATTATTTTTGCACACACTAAGCAATGCATTTGAAAATTAGAATGTTGACAAATGTAATTTGCTTGTATTTGTTCTGGATACAGGATTTGGGTATGTTGATTAGTATTGTTTGTAAAGAATAGACCTCTTCTTGAAATTCCTTCAGTCTCCTTGAATGATTTACACTACATAATTCCAAATTTTAATTGCTATATTAAATCTCTCAAAAATTGCTTTATCTTCATTATAACCACAAATTTGAATGTAAATTGGAAACATATGAGCTGGCCTTCTCAAATCACAATAACCTTCAAAAGAGTTTAAGTCCACTAAAGAGTTTTATTGATCATGTTTACTAACATAATTTTTTTTAAATTTGGAATATAAACCCTTTAATTTTCAAGCCTTTTCCTTTATTTGATCTTTAAACATGGTGATTCTTTCAGTCCCCAAAGAATACTGTTTTGTATAAACTTCAGTCTTGGGTAAAAATATTTTTTTGACTCTTCTCTCTAAATTCTGCCATAAAGTTGGAAAAATACAACTTCATATTTCATCATTAAGTTTCTGTATCCCTTTCGTCTTCATTTGGAATATTAGTGACAAAAAACGGCCTTCCCCGAGGGAGGAATTGGCAGGGAAAATGTATAGTTGTGTTTGACCTGAAAGAGTAAGGTTTATTGCAGTTCAACCCTTGGTGCAGCAATTTCCACACTCTCATTGCTCGGTCTGCCCCTTCTGTTGCCACCCAGAAGATCAGGTCCTAATATCTCTGCACTGTCCTTTATCATCTCACCAGTAAGGTCATCGTCCCTCAACCATCAACTTGTCATCCATTCACTCAGAGCGTTAGGTATTCTCTCATTCTTAGGGATCACAATTGACCTGGCACTCAGATTCACGTGTGTACTGACTAGGTATCCATAGTGCCCTTATCTGTCCGCCGATTCATCAGTCCCCAGCAATGTCTTGCACATTTTCTCAATTTTTTAATTTCCTGGCAAGCAAATCCTTGCTTAAGAAGAATATTTTTGTGTGGATAAGTTTTCCTTAACAATGTTAATCTTGCCTTCAGTGGCTCCATTAATTCTACCCCTTTATTCCTCCATAGGGATTTTTTTCATTTGCCCACTCACATCATTAGGCCAATTATGGTTTGAACAGTAAAATAAAGTTTTAACAATGACTAACACATTCATGCCCTAGGTGGGGAAAAATCATACGTAGACAGGATTCAAACCTAAGTTCTCCAAATCAGCAGGCATGGATGTTACCTCACAGCCACTAAAGCCAGAAATGTTTCTTAACAGTTATGGTTTATTTCAATAAAGAAATATTTTTATGTACAAGATGGGAGACTAAATATATCAGTCAAGACCCATGAATCACGCTGTTGTTTGTCTCTTGCTTTGTATTCCTTTAAGAGGTTTCTCTCTCCCTTTGAGACTTCTTCGGCCTTTCAGTCTATAGTCATCACGGAACTTAGTGGCACTTGTGCAAGACCCTTTTCAGTGTCTTGCTCAATGTGGGTGGGTTGAATTGTGTTACACCAGGGTACCTACAATCGCAATGTTTGCTGCCAACTTTAAAATGTTCTTTCTCATTCCCATTAACTGAATTGCTGCAAAATTCAAATGCAAGTATGTTGGCTGCTCTGCCTGTCTTGTTCTCTTCCCTCCCTTCTACACCCTCTTCTTCTTCCATACACACTTCCCTTCTTGGTCATCATCCCTCACACTTGAGTGTCACCAAGTTCTGTGATGCCTTTACCAAATTGTTTTCTATTGGTCAAATAAAATTTTCTTACATTCTTCCCTGACTCCTATTATCTTCTGGCAGAGTTTATTTCCTACCTTTTTGTAACACTTTTTCTACGTATGTGCTCAAGTTCTCTCTTCCCTCACATTGCTTGCTCCATAATTTAAGTTCTACCTTTTAATGGCTTTTCTTCTATCCAGAGCTTTCTTTGTGGCGTCTTGTAGTTAACATGTATTTTGTAATTTTTTTCAAATTTTCCACTTGCCATATTTATTCTCTGTTTTTTTAGCTTTTTGGATTCAAGCTAGCAGGACTCATGTAGCAATTTGTCTAATATATTTTTCTCCACTTGAGTTGATAGCACATGGTTTTGTATCAAGATTTTTTTTTACTGCCTGTCCCATGTGATCAATGGGGCTCTCTCCTCTGCCTTTCCAGGCATCAAGGTAGCAGCATTTGTAGCATACACTAGGTAGTTGAAACTCTTACCACAACCTTTCAATTAACTGTATGATAACATATTGGCCAACCCAGTGTGTTATTATTTTAAATTTAAAAATTTTGGTAAATTGAGATGTACCAGTATAGTCTGCTGATTTCAAAATTTATATCAAAGTTTTTTTCAACAAAAAGTGAACCACTCTGTAATTGTATTTGTCAGAAAATGAAAGGATAGTTTGTTTAAATGTTCACCAAGGTCCATGTCAGCTTGCCTTTTTTTTAGAAAATGAGTCCTTTCAGAGCAACATACTTAATGGATTCTTGTCATATGTCATTTTTAACCATTGGAAAAAGTGTTTCAATGTTTTAGTGCAGTGATCTAAATCAGGTAATTCTGTGAAATAAAATGGAATGAAATTTAAACATGTTCAAACTGCTACATGACCAATTGTAATTAATCCTAATTTTTCTTGTGATTATTGACAGGCCTTGCATCTACATATCCTGAGCCAAAAGATAAGCGAGCTTTTGTTGAAAGCCAGATGTATGACTACCATTATGATAGCTCAGCCATGCCAGAAGTATACGAATGGCCTCAACTTCCTGGACTCCGTGGTTAAGAGAACAGTGTTCAATCAGTGTAGCATTATGTTATATTATTAGGAAATCTATCCACAGAGCAATAGTGAAGTACATAATTTATTTAAGCTGAATCAGTCAATGAAGTGGGTGGTAAATGCCAAAGAGTTGTAGCAACATATAGTGTAATTTTTTGTGAGATCGGAGACACCAAAATATTGTATTAGGCTCTATCACACTTTCAAGATTATTTATTTTTATTTATTGAAATGCATTTGAATGCATTTCCTATCGCTATGGATGTTCCATATTTTTATGGCATAGCTGCTATTTTATTATGATCTTAAAAGAGGTTTTAAAGTGTGTTTTTAATGTCATTTATAAATTTATCAATGCATGAGACATACATTTTTGTCTCCAAACCATTGAGTGCAATACCTGAGTCATCTCATAAAATTTGAGCTCAACTTATTGTGATGATAATGATATCATCAAAGCAAGCATTATGGTGAAATTGCTGGAAATGCTATCAATTTGTGCTGAGTGACGGGAGAGCTTAATCAGCAATAGAAGTATCCAGTTTATAATTGTTTGTTTTAATTGCTCTGTGATGTGGTCATTCTAGTTTTTATGTTTAGAAGTTTTAAATTACAGTTCAGTATTTGTCGCAATCCAGTTTTATGTAGAAGTTTTAATTGCTATTCAGTATTTATTATATCTCCTTGGTTGGAATCATTGGAAAATCATCCTATAAGCAATGGTTTTCAGTAACAAATAGCTGTTATGTTCCTGCAGACCAAACAAGTTACTGTCTAAAATATTTTTTAGCCATGTTTTAGATATTTCAAAAGGAAGCTCATAATATATGTTGTGTTAGTGAGAATTCTCCTCATTGATGTATGTAGGCAATATTTACAGTGTGTTTGTCTTGTTAGTACAATTTCAAGTCATAATCTTGCCAGATATAAAACAATTTCCTCATAAATGAGGTTTAAATATAGCACCATATTTTAGTTTAAATCTGACTTGATTTTATCCAACGTAAATCTTACCAAAGGTTAATCATTTGTCTCTATTGAGACAATTACATCCCCGGTGCTCTTTTCAAGTGATTCCATTTTAGTTTGATGCTTGTAATGTCTGCCAGCTACCTTCCTATGTTTTTTTCTCTAATTTTACAGATTTCGTTTGTTTGTTAATTATCAATCACTAGAATGTACATATAAGATTCCAAAGGGAGATGAAATAAGTATATTTTAACGGCTTTCCTTTTGTTTCTGAATCTAAGACCTATTTTCTTAACTAGTCCTTTAAGAAATGGATAAAAGTAAGGTGTTAGTTACCTGTTTCTGAAATCTGTTTACTGTTCCTCACAAGAATGCAATCCAATTATGTAGAGTAAGTTGAGGAGAAATAATTGAGATCATGCATTTCTAACAATAAGANNAGAGTAAGTTGAGGAGAAATAATTGAGATCATGCATTTCTAACAATAAGATGAGGAAGAGTATAGCTCTTTGGTGCTATAAATGTTGTCAGTAAGTCATTCAAATAGTTTTAAGGTGATTTTTTTAAATATTAACCTTTCATGAGCAGTATTCTGTGTTGGTTTTTTTTCATCATTAGGAGAAATTCAAATTACTCTTTTCTTACAGTTTTCATTTTCAGTATTTAAAGTGTTGATGTAATATGATGTTGCTATGTAATTCAAACTGTCTCTTTTGATTGTATCATATATGTTCATTCTTTTACATCTTTCTTCCAAATTTGATGTACAAATATTGAATACTTTTTCTCTGTATTAACATTAGGTTCCCATAACGATGCCATTTCCAAGAAGTAGGTTCTTATTTTGTTGCATTCTAGTTATTTTTAGTACTGATTTCATTTTGAAATGTTATTCAAGTGATATTCCTAAAAATTAGGTATTATTTGATAGAAGATGTTTACCATTTGACTCAGCTTCACATCGTTAATGTGTAAAAACACTTTCAAGAATATATCTCTTGAATATTTTTCTATTTGCTTCTAACGATTTTGTTCAAAACTAAATAGCATCCATGTGAGGAGAGCTGTTATTACAATGGTTTGCTAGATGCATGGCACAAGTGGGAGTTAGCAAAGTTAATATTCAACTCATTCAGAGGGTCTAGTTTAACATAATTTTATATTCCTTTGAGATGATTTCAGAGATATATTGCAGTATTTCTTTTCCAAATATTTGTTGATTTTCCTCAAAATACCAAATATTAGGCACCTGAGTGCATGATATTATAATTACACTAAAACAATCACCAGATATTTTTTTCACGTTTCACAAATTTTCAAAAGCAGATTAACCTTATAGCCACATAACATAAATCTTATGATTCTGTGCCAATGATAATTTATTAAGTGCCTGTCTTTATACTTACAATTAGTCGTTTCTTCTAGTCATTTTTGAGTAGGTTTCTTTTAATTGTTGTATCACAGTAAAACCTCTATGAAAGGCAAAAAGAAAACTGTTAATATATATTGTATTAATGAAGTTGTTAATCAAATAATGGTTTAAAAATTATATTTTTCCATTATAGTAAATAAATTATTTATAAAGTGTCCTTTTAACTTCAAGAATTAATATGCGAGGTCTTTCCATGTAACGGAAAATTATTGTATGCCATATTCCAATCATTGGAATGCTCACTGCATGTGATATGATGGGAAATATAAATGTAATGTCCATGAATTATATGGCATCAGGTTGTTGGTTAAAATTTTATTGCCATTTAAAATTTATGCCTTAGGAACCCATTCAATTGAGAGCTTTTATTGGAGAGGTATATAGTAAGAGCTGATTTTGTAAATATTGTTGCACAGGTAATGCTGTAATGTACTTTTTTCCTGTCTTTTCCATTTTGTTCTTCCATGACATTATATTCTTCATAATTTTTTATACTTGCTTATAAATTGTAAACAAGATGTTTATAGATGAAAAAATTAGGGTAAAAGTGTGAAGCTTGTGTTTTATTATCAGCAATGAAACCCATGTGCTTACAAAAAAACATAAAACATCAAGTGAAATAATAAGTTTTAATGCGGCAAGGCTTTTAGAGTTCCTCCATGTCCATTGTCTTTTTCCGCTGCAGTTTCATTCTCATTCCAGGGAAATGGAATTGAAATTGTTTTCAATATAAAATGATAATTCAGTGGAGCACCAAAAGCCCCTCGACATCAAGCAAGGAGATCCCACAGAAGCATATAATAGATTATAAGGGCTGATTAAAAATTTGAAATTACAATGGAACCTGTCTTGATGACCACCTGCCAAAATGACCACTTTTTACAGGTGTCAATTCTAATTAAGACAACATTAATTGAACCTACATTATACAGCAACCTGTCAGTATAATTGCAACCTTCTCAAATTTTATCCCTTCTTACAAAATGGACCTTCCATAGGTTATATGTGTACCCAATGATTGCTGTATGCCATGGTTACTTCGTACACTGATCAAACCCAATCAAGACAGTTGTTCCGACTTCTGAATATTAAATGTGTTTATATGTGGACAAACGAGATGTGCCACTAACTGAATATATCATGAGTTAAAGTCAGTTCTGATTGGTCACTGCTATCATCCAAGGTGGACAGTCAAGGATGTTCTCACGGGAAAATAAACATCCAAAAGCATTCTTTAATCAAATATACAATTGGAAATGTATGCGGAGAACTTAAGATTGCATCATGAGGTCCTGAATGCAAATTTTGACGAGATTGTGGGAAGGTTCTGGCTAGAATGGAGCAGTGCAAAAAAGTAACTGCTGACAAAAGCAAAAATTACCCGAGCACCACAGAATATGATTCATGGTGAGCTTACAGAAGTAAAAAAATACGAGAGGAGTAATTTGTGGGAGAATAGTAGGTGCTCATTGCCCATGAATATTGCACTTCTTCTCTTATACAAGAATGATTGTTCGCTACTGATTTATTTACCCTGATGATTTCAAGAAGCTCAGAGTGGCAAGTGTGGAAAAAAGGAAATCAAGTTCTATAAGTTTATACAGTATTTACACCAGAATGTGATCTACCTTGTAACATTCATGTGCCCAATTTCTTTGCATTAAATGTACATAAAATGTTATTTACCGTCAGTCATTTCCATCAAGTTAAAGTGAAAATCAGAATTTTGATGTATTGATAAAAATAAAAAATCATGGTAATCAACCCGAAGGTTGGTCTGGTAGGCGAGGGTAGAGCTCACCCAGTGTCAAGCCCAATGGCATGTGAAATTCACACATCAGGGTAGGGGCCAGTTCCTTTCCCTGTACCACCTGTGATTTCCCAGGTACCTGAAAAATGGTACACAGCTTGGGTGAAGTTGAGGGTTGCCAAGAGGTGTCAGCCAAAATTGAACCCAGGCCCTCTGGTCAGTGGCTCAGCGCACTACCCACTGGACTACTGCACCCCTCCGAAAATAAATATGTGCAATAAAAAACAGTAAATACAGTTTTCACAAAAACTTTTGGCAAATTATAAGAGTGAGAGAACACAAATTTTGAAAAGGACAAACTACTATATGATTAGAAAAGTGAATAACAAGTGTTTGTGAATAGAAGACGAGAAGCAATAGGTCTGACAGCATGACAAAGACATCAACTAATTCTATTTCATAATTTACACTTCACGTATGTACTTTCTCGACTTCCATTTATGCATTCAAAAGGATTCATGCGAACAACTTATTTTTGATGCTATATATGGATATATGTAAACAAATTCATGTAATGTTCAAATTTAATCATTTCCATTGATAATCTGTCTTTCATGCAAAACAACTTTCATACTTATGAACACATTTTGTAAAACTGGGTTCTTCAAACCTTCAGTTCTCCCAATCTAACTGCTATGATGTCTCAACCCCTCTTAGGCAACTACCTTTTAGACAACCATTATTTTCAGGAATGCTTGGTGGTCCCCGTAGAACTAGACAGGTTCCAGTGTACTTATATAACCAGAAGAATTGTTCAAGAGCTTGATTCCATCCCAGAAAAAGACAAACATCAGGTGGTATCTAATCAATGTAAATATATTAGCCATAAAATACAATTCTTGTACTTATTGATTCTGTCTTAGGATGGAAATACCCAATACTATGAGTGCTCACCAATATTTAATAATTGTTATTCAAAGAAATTAAGGTAGTTTATTTTATTTTTCATTGTACTGCATCTTCAAATTCATGATGATTTAAAAATGAAGTTGATCATAAATTATTCATTTATTTAAAGTGTAAATGTTCAATCTGCATATTAAATGTTACATAAATAAAATGAGGCAACTTTGAAAGTGAGTTGCTACTTGAGCAAGCTATTCATTTGAAATCATTGTTTCAGTCAAAAACTTTATTTCATCATGCTGTAATTCTATAGTTCTATCACCTACATCTTTTCAGAAAACTTGTAACAGTTTTTTTTGTTGAAAGTTTTGAAATTTTGAACTTGGAATGTTATTTCTCAAGTTCTTAACCTCAAGGTTGTAAATGGTTCACCTGTAATCAAGCCATTGTTCTTCAATAAGTGGATGTCTATGTATCAAATTTTTTGTCTATGTTTAGATACCAAATTAAAGTGAATGTAATTCTGTGACAACCTCCTTACTCTTCACAGAGTAGATGGGCTTCCAGTAAAACACTTTGATTTTGAGTTCCTGGTTTATTAATTGCAATATTCTTAATTTTCCGCTTTGAATAAAATGCATTATTATGTATTTTTCTGTCACAAATTGTTGCAGAAGCAGTGATGAATAAATATATTATGTGATCAATGATATTCCATTTTTTTAGTATGGGGTCATTTTATCAACGTACATTTATTTGTAACTTTCATTTGAAATTTAGATATTATGGTTTATTTTGCCATTCTACATCTACACAATACCTTTCACCACAAGGGCATGTGGCAGGGGGTGTTAGGACACCAGCCATTAGTTTAAGGAAAAAGGAAAGGTGGTATGAAATAAGAGACATATATGTATGTACAAGTCAGCATTTTCCTCTCCTTGTGTTCTGGTCAAGTATTTTGTGGGGGGAAATGAATTATTGAAATTATTATTTCAACAGGTTACTTCTCTAATTTTAATCATCATTCACTGATGTACTTAGGGGGCTGGATTACTTCCTCTATATTTGGAGTAAAATTAGACCTGTTGTTACCTCCCTAATAACCTAAATCCAGCATTTAGTCTTTGATTCTCTTTGGAATTCCTATCACAAATCATGTATTAATTGAATGATACTCAGTGTACTCTCATTGCAATTGTTAAGGAATAGGGTTGCTTTCTTGTGTATTTTTTTCAATTCTTGAATCAATATTGTATGCATATGTAAATGAAATGGGTCCCATAGATTTTCAGTGTTTTTCTACATGCAGTCTAACTAATAGGAAATAGCATTTTTCTTTCACTTTTCCATAGCCATGTTTTCTATTATGAGGGTTACAAATGCTAACTTCATCAGGGTGACCCTACATATATTGTGTGTTTTCCCCAAGTAAGGTCTGATATAATGGTGACACTGAAGTACATACTTCACATTTGCTTATTAACGTCACAAAAGGCTCATGTTCAGTACCAGGCCATGGATGCTTTTTCACTGTGTTAGGTAAGGGAGACAGGAGGGCAAATAAGAATGCATGGGTTCATCAAGGTCTTTCTCAGTGGTATATTTTCCATCTAGCAATGCTAATTTGGACATCGAGTGTGTAAGGGTAGTGTTCTGTTTTTTATGAGTTAAGTACATGTCTTTCTATTTAATTCAAAACCTCATTCCACTTAACATTCACTTTACTTTAGATATACTTATTTTGTGCTCAGTGTGGCTTGTTAATTCCCTATAAATGATGGTATCATCAGCGAATAGCCTTATGTTGCCTTTTGTTCTTGAATTGATGTCACATATGTACAGGAACGGTAAAGGTCCTTCAGCCCCTGAGGGCGCCACAAATTACTTCAACCGAGTCTGAACAAGAACCATCTAATACTAATAATTTGTTTATTACTGGTTAAAAAAAAGTCCTGGATCCATTTAATTATGTTTTTGTGGAGTGATCTAGTGCTGTGTGAGAGCTCTTAGAGCACCCCTACCAGTATCTTTTCTGGCACAGGTGATCTGTTTTAATTCAAAAGTGTTTAGTTATCCCATTTTGTAACATTTTGGTTATATCACTTGTGTGTTACATAAGAGGGGTCAACTCTAGGTTCATTCACATTGATATTGTAGACACTGTAAAAAGTTGTTCAAAATATTCTCTATTTGAGTGCTATGTGAGGCTGTATCACTATTGAAGTCCTTGAGAGAGTCGGCTTTCCCTGTAGTTCCATAATGTAGAAGTGGTGATAGTTCAGTGGGTAGAGTGCTGAGCTGCTAACCGGAGGACCCAAGTGATGCCTCTGGGCAATCTCAGCTTCACCCGAGCTGTGTACCATTTTTCACGTATCAGGTCATCCTAGGAAATCACAGGTGGCACAGGGAAAGGAAATGACCCCCCCTACCCTGATGTGTGAATTTCACATGCTGTTGGGCTTGATACTGGGTGAGCT
>LYUA01000240.1:64358-75179 GCA_002093875.1 Calopteryx splendens | reverse complement strand
CAATTTCACGGAGGTGTTGGACGTCTCTCGTAATATCGAGCTTCCGTGGAGGTTTACGTATTTAGGTCTCGCAATTGTCGATTTTATTTACATATAAATCATAGGAAAAAAATTGGTACCTTGTTCATTACTCGTTTTATAAGGATTCTCGTAATAAGGTTTCTCGTAATGACCCAGATTATATTGATTTAAGTGTTTTGATTTTATTAAAATAGAATCAAATTTATAGAATAGTAGAAAAAATGCATCACCAATATGCCATACTGTATTTTCTTAAACTCCAATACTTGCATTTAAGTAGTTTTACTAATGAACTATTGTTTTCAAGGCATTTACTATATTTTTACTGCAAAATATCATATGATTAACCATTAAAATTAATGCACTCCTTCAATGACACCTCACGGAGCCGTTTGTGAATATTACTTGCACACACAAAGTCATCCAGAGCAAGTGCATGGGATGATGTGATAAAATCTTAAATCAAGTCGCCTCTATCCCTTTGGGACAAAACTTGAATCCTTAACTTAAAAAGCATGGAAATCGAAATAAACCATTTAAAATAATGAAGAACAACAAAGTTGTGACATTAATAGGCCAAAAACATCAGCATATAAGTACAAGACAATTAAGGAAAAAAGTCAACTTTAACTGGAGGCTTTTCGTGGAAAATTGAAAAACTTACTGCTTCTAAATTTACATCATAAAATAGTTCATACTTTTCTCATTTAATTGCTTATCTCCATGTTATCAGCACTGTTTAAAGGTATTGGCACATTATTTCAGTTGTAACACGAAAACCACAAGAAACAGTAATACCGTTGAAATGCACAGTAAGGACAGTGTAGTCAGATGTTTAAAAAAAAGTTACTAGCAAATTTAAATTGATTCTAATTATACATAATTATCCACAAAGAGTGGAATTGAATAGTTTTACAAATCAGAGGTATTGCATGCATTAAAATTAATATGACTAATTGCCTTCAGGCTACTACAAATTAAGATGGAGCTACTATGAGCTGTAAAGGTTTTTCCTATTTCACTTAGGCTTGGGGTAAACATTTGCTAATTGCATTATGTGACCCACAACTAAGGGGGGGGTCTTCTTCCTAATTCCCATATACCCCCATTCGCCCCTCAAAATCCACATTCACATCTGTGTTCTTCCTTCCCTTTCTTTCCTCCCCCCATTCCCCATTACCCTCCACCCCTGCCCTTTCCTCTCTTTCCTATAAATCATCAACACTTGCCAACCTATGTATGTATACATAATTTTATTTATTCTAATGAGTCACTTCAAATACATATCAGATGCCTTATCAAGGTGAAACAAGTTACAGTAAATTTTCTTGTGGAAAAGTTCAAAGCTTACTTCATTAATGGAATTCATACACTTCCAGGAAGTCACGCCTGAATTTACTAAAATATGAATTGGAAGGATGACCGAATGATTCTGTTTCAGTATCAAGTCTCTTAAATTATAAATATATGGTCAGTGACTATTTATAAAATTTTGGCTGTGTTAGGTGACATAATTTAAATTTTAATGATGTTAATGCAGATTTTTTTTCTTCAGGTCCTTGCCCATGATTGCACAAGTGTTAAAGCCATGTATAGAAGAGGTCAAGCCCTTTTCAGATTGAATGAGTATGAATTAGCTCTTAAGGATCTTACTTCAGCATTAAAAATTGTACCAAATGATAGAGATATTATTGCTGAGATAAATATTGTGAAAAAGGCTCTTCACAGGTATTTGGCGTTTGAGAAATTTCAGTGCCAAAAAATGTTTAAATGAAAAATGTGTTAAGCTAACTGACCATTCAATAATATTCTAAATTTTAAAAAGTGGTATAATCTGCATTAAGTAACTGGAAGGTGCTCAATGCTAGGAGCCAATCTCTTGTTAGAGTTGCCAGTTCAGGTTATTATTCCTTTTGAAGTCAATTAATCTATAAGAATTACTGTGTTCTTTGTATGTTATTGATTCTATTAATGAGCATTTATACTGTTTTTGTTTGTCTCTTTAAGTGCCATTACCATGTATTGCATTGTTCTAGTAATCTGCATATATGGGTAATCTACATATTTTGATATCCTTTATGCTGATCCATTTAGTGGTAGGCTCAGTAAAGAAAGTCTTATTTTAAGTCATTTCAGAAAACTTGCGCTCTTGTATTGATTTTTTCTTAACTGCCTAGTCCTTCCATACTTCTTTTGTTTCTGCAACTTCTAGTCTTTCTCAACTAGAGTCTCTTCAAGCACATACAGCCATGGCTTTTTTGATCTACCCCATTCACCTTAATCCATTTACTCTTCTCTCTTACTTTTCTTACTCATCTGTTTGGTGATTTTACTCATCCATTCTCTCAAGTTGACAAAACTAATGAAGGACACTTGTTTAATACTTGTTTCTTACCAGTGAATCCAAACCCTATTCTTTCATGACCCACTCATTCCTTACCCTTACTATCCTATTTGACTAAAGCACCTCATTAAAATGACAAAAATATAATCTGTAGGTCATGTTATCATTGTTTTCTAGTTCATGCTACATGCTGTGTAATGAATATTACCCAGCATTTATGATTGGGTGAATTTGAGAGATGCGTTTATGCTTTATTACTAAATATGAATGGTTATGTGTTGTCTTTGAAAGCATCATTTTTGGTGTTATGCAGTTACATTATTTGTAAAAATTCATATACCTACTTGCAAAAGTGCTAGATTTTGTGGCAATAAATAATTGTCGTTAGTAATGAATGTTGAACCACTGACGTTGATTACGCTTATTGGACTTGGAAGATGAAGATGATATTTTGATCATGTCATTTTGTATGTTGGGGGAGATGTGTGATGTAAATTTTCATGTAATTTAATGGGAAGAAATTGTAAGCATTAGGTGTTGAAAATTTAATTTAAAATAGAAATGCACTTCATATGAGCCTGAAAACATAAATTAAAAATATAAAGTTTTATATATATGTACGTATATGTATGCATGAGTATGCATGTATATGTATGCATGTATATGTATGCATGTATATGTATGTATGTGTGTGTGTATATATGTATGTGTGTATATATATAAGTATTTTTCAATATATATATATATACACAGGATGACATGGAGATAGAATATGACAGGAACACAAAGAAGAAACAAAACACTGCACTAACAGGCAAATTTTCAGGAATTACACCCGTCTTCGAGGCCAAGAGAAAAACTTGAATATGGGCGTAGCTCCAGAAAATTTGCCTGTAAATGTAATGTTTTGTTTCTTGTGTGTGTCCATCTCCAAGTCATCTTGTGTATCCGCAAATGGCTGCTTCCATCTCCTGATTTTTTATATTTATATATATATATATGTGTGTAATTATTTATACATATATATGCACACACACATATATAAACATGTATAATTGTATTTAGCTAAAGGGTTTAGTCAGTAATTTTAAATATTTTCATGAAAATTATCTTTAGGCCTGATGAGCCTTTAATGTTTTGCAAGTTTACTGTACATTGTGGAGCTAGAAAAAATATTGTCATGTATTCTATGGGAAATAATTGTTAAAATGTTCCTGGCTGCAAGGGATAAAATTAGCTGGGTCTGGATTATCTGTTGCATTTGTTTTGCTTGAAGTTGGTGTAGTCGGCCATCTCAGATATTGTTTAACTCTAATCTCTGATGAATATCCACGGTTCTGAAAGACAAGTTCTTACACACCATTTCTTCTCTGATGAAATTGGTCTCGTGACCATTTTACCATAAATTTAAGGCTTTAACCCTTTGAGTGCCATGTGTAGTTACAAAATGTATGTATTAAAAAATCTTGCAAAAATTGCAAGGCAATTGTAATGAGTTTCAGAGTTACATAAAATGTCTTAAAAAACATTTCTATTCATGATAGTAAAATTATACCAATATAGGAAACATTTTTCTCAAAATGTGACCTGAGATACCAAAAAAGTAAATAAAACATACAAGATGAATGATTCCAATATTATTTACATTTATCGAATTAACAGTCACTGGGAGTGATCACTCTTTAGGGAAATTTTGTTTGATTTCACTCACAGTGATGTTGGCACTCAAAGGGTTAAAACCTCAAATATCCTGGGAAGTTCGCTTTAAGTATTTACTTGTTAAGCAAACCACCATCTTACTGGGAATTACCTTGATGGCACTTAATATACCAAAATATGTCTCTTATTCATTATTGTCTTTATGCCTTTACTTAAATGGTTCAGATCTATTTTCAAATTAATTATTATCTTAGAATTGGTATTTATTTTGACATTTACTCATTGAGGGAAAGCTACAGTCAAGCCTAATCTGTTGCAACATGATTTCAATGTCACATGGTTTCGAATATGTGGTTTTCTTCACTGACCATATGAAATAATTCAATTTGGGTTTGTTTTACTGGTGTTCCTGCAACATTTCTCCATAAGAAAACTGACTGCTATGAAAAAATTTTTATGGAATCCTGTACTGAGTGTTACCTTATCTTAATGTAAATTAGTATTACTCTCTTCATTTCTGAGATCCATATTTTGAGCAGAAAGATTTTACCTGCATTTTATGTGTCACATTATGTGGAAGAGACTTCTGCAGGGACAAAGTGAATGCAATTTGGGCTCAAGAAGTGGGTGATATGATCATCTTGAAAGTTATGAGAAATTTAGAGGGAAGGGGAATTGCAGCTATCTAAGGAGCAAATTTGCTGATTGACATTGTGATAAGGTTTGGATAAATCAAAAATGAATCCTAGTATCTCTTATTTGTAAACAAAATTATATTGAGTTCATTGCTTCATATTAACAAATATGACAGCTTCCAAACTTGAGATCATGTTGGTAAGGGAAAATTAAATTATATTTTTAGGCATGAAATCATCATCATGCTACCTATATTTGCTTTTTTATTGCATTTTGGGAAGCATTTATTACTGTGATTGGTTTGGAGTTACTTAACTCATTTAATGTGACTGACATATGTATGCATATATATCATGAGAATTATTTTACTGGAGCGAAAGAAGTGTGTATGTCATGGTTCCACACAAAAATAATACCATCATCAATTTCAATGATAGTGAAAGTGGAAACAGCTTAAAAAGTTTTAAATCATGATAACCACAATTTTTATTAGTGCCACTTTTAATGTTTTCTCTTATATGTGGCACAAGTAGGGTTTAAATGCCTCTCGGTCTTTTAACTTTTACTTCTTTCTTTGCAAGTGCTACATATTGCATTGTGGTTACAAAAATTGATTGGTTCATGTGGAGTTCTTTTAGGGGATTTCATTGCAAGAACAGTGAATTAGGTTTCTTTCGTTTTTTGGTCAGTGTCTTTTGAAATATGCATGGTTTGTCTATATATCTTTATCTTAGCAAATTTATTTAAAACTTATTTATGTCATTCATTAATTCCAGCAATAGAAGTGAGTGTATGTAGTCTTTTTAGGGAAGTACATCATTCATAGCACCTTAGGCAGTAAGTAATATGTGAAGTGAATACTGAATATGTACACTTATGTAAAAAAATATATTTTAAATTAGTTATTATGTAATTTATTGTGTAAATACTATAATACTGCATACCTTTAATTAAATCAATTGTATTCAATATTTTTTCAAATTAATTTAAGTTAAATATACAATAATATTTTATCAAACCATTAAATTTACATTTTTCATATCCCAGTATTGATTCATAATTTTTCATATGGTTAAGTGGCTTCTCTAGTGTGAAATTGTGGGATATCATCATCCTCTTAAAACATGACCCATATGTTGGGTGAGGCTTGACTGTATAGAAGTGGTCACATTGGATCAGTGTTTGCAAGAAAAGCTGGCTATTCATCCTCAGTCCTTAGTTTGAAATGTCAAATTTTATTGGCAATAATTTGACATGCTTAAGAGTTCAAATCCATATCTTGCAATTGTCATTTGGTGATGAGAATTTTCATTCATATAGGTACTCTTGAACTAGGTGTCTCTTGTTTGCGTACCTTGCTTCACTAGCTATTAGCATTATGTTAGTCCATACAACACCATTTATGTTGCCATGAATTTGCTCTCTCAATGTCTTTTCATCAAAAATGAATATTCATAAAGAAATTTACTTAATTATAACTCTGGATTAATCATCGAGGCTACTTATTACTTTGAAAAATATAATTTGAATTGCAGTCTACCCTTCAATCATGTCATACTCAGTAATCATTACATTACATTAAGAATGCTTACAACTTTTGTGAGTATTACATTGACTTTTTATAGTATATAAAATTTCATTAAATGAAAGTATTACTTTACTTTGATATATACATCAGATATTTTATTTTATGGCAATAATTTTAGAGTGAACACTTTGCCTGCAAACATTTTTGTTTGTGGGTGTTTGCAAAATAGGGAGACTCCATCCATTAATTTAAAAATAAATAACAATATAATTGAATGCTGGCCATTTATGAAGAAAGTGCCTTAACATTCATGTGTGGAACTAATAATGGACACACAATCCCATTAGATATCTTCTGAAATGTGGGAAATAAAGAGCTAAGAAGTGAAAATTATTATTCAATTCCATTTCATTTATAATTAAATTTTAAACTTTAATTATGTGGAAATTGAGAAACCACTTGACTATTAGTATAAAATGAAATTAGAATGAAAATATTTCATTTAATTGTTCATGGTGAATTTTCGATGGTTATCTATTTTAATTGCAATCGATTATACTTATGGAAAGTAATTGTAATATTTTATATTTTTGTGATACTTATTTTAATGGAGCCTTGTTATTTCTTAAGTAATCTGGAAGTTGCTTATTATAATTATGCCAAATGCTATCAATTAAATATTAGAATGGTCTAGTTCTCACAAATATGTATGGTGGTGATATTCTAAATAAGAGCATCAGTACGACTCACTGTCAGTGTGATAATGTAGAGTGGATACCCTTGGGAGTTTGTAGATCCTACTGTGGCTGAAATATAACATTTCAAATTTAGCGAGATATAAGATTTTATTGATTGTACTTAAAAAATATCTGAGGTGGATTGACATTTTGTAGTGAATTGTAGTATTTCTGTACCATCTTTATGTATTTTCCTTCAATTCCTGTGTGTGGTTAGAGAAAATAGAGTATATATTACAGTATTTCATGTAGCATTTCAAATGAAATAATTGCTAAAATGTATCATCATTTTCATTGTGCCACTTTTATGGCAAATGAATTTGCTACTAAATTTTCGACCACTCTTTACAGTTGGCATCATTTACAGATGAATTTCTTCAATCTGAAAATCTGGAAATTTAATGAAATCAGAATTTAGGAAAATTATGGATTTAAAAGAGGCACTACAGTTGCTAGGTTATATTAAAAAAAATGAAATGAGTATTACATAATTTGTTCCAAATTAGGGAAAATATTCCCTACCCTAAGGGCAAAATGTTTGATTGAGAGGTTTATCATCTTCATCTGATAATTTCCCAAATATTCAAATTAATAATTCTCTATGGTTGGTTATAAACTTGAAAAAAATTAATTTAACATGAGAAGGGCAGTTTTATTTTCTTTGATCTAGTAATTAGCATAATGTTATTTTTATGTAAAATAATGTAAGATTAATTTACACTCGCGAGAAGAGTCAAAGGAACCCCCATTGGGGAGTAACTTAGAATGTATCTGAGTTTGTTAAGTAAATTAGTTTTGCAGTTTTTTACAGTGGTCACTCATAGCTGTAGAGTTTCGCATAAACCTCTCCTCAGATATCAACATTCATTACACTGGTATAAAATTACTGGTTTTGGGATGTGCTGAGAATTAATTTTTTACAATTCTACATGCTGGTAGGATTTTGGATCAAGATAGTGATTTTGTCTTTGGAAATAATTGCAAAACTCTTTCTGGTATTAGTTCTTCACAATGTTATTTCCTCTTGTTCTCTCTTAGGGAAAAACCTTTTAAAGGAGAAAGTCTCAAAGCCCTTTATGTGACAGAATTTCAGGTTAGGGGAATCCAGCTGTTTCTTATGGTTCAGTTTAAATAGTGGCATGAAGTAAAAGGAATTTATGTTACTGTGAAATACATGTTTATTATTTTCATCATTCATAGTTTTCGAAGTGTGTGTGATAATGTAGTTTTTGTGATCTTGAGTTACATAGCAAGTGATTCAATTTTCACGTTAGTCCAAGTCCCTAGCAAATGATTGCAAAATTAAAAAAAATCATGGCTATGAAAATATATTTTCTCTTGTTATTTGAGTATGGTCTAAATAATATTTTCTGTTTTGTAGGTTATTTGTTAGAACAAGTTTTCTTCTTGAAAAGTTTGTTTTGTAGTACCCATTTTCCACCAAGGATTATGATTGTGATTGCTATAACATATATTATAGTTCACCCATCTCCATACGGTACTCTATTTGCATAATTGTTGGCATTTATTTCTGTTGAACTGCATTATCTAATTTAAAAAACTAGTTTTCATGATTCAATAGTACTTTTATCATCACCTTGAATCTTTTGAAAACTATGATTTGCACTTTGCATATTTGTAAATTACTACATCAGTTTTCTCTGGCCAATGCTCTTATTACACTGTATCATATATTTGAAAATTATTTTTTTAAATCACTTAATAAGACTGCCATATTGATAGAAATATTGCATAATGATTGCATTCAATTATTTACTTTTAGAAGGGTTGAATTTTTGTATAAAGAATGGGAAACATTGCTCTTTCAATGTTGAAACTCTACCATTATTCACCTTGTAACTTTTTACTCCTATGTAAACTTTAAAATGTGAATATTGCCATGGCTGCACTTTTAATGTCTAGGCTTATATTGCATTACCATTTCTTTGCCTCTGATATTTGGTGAGTGGAAAAAATGTATAAAGGTGTGTAAATTTTATTTTTTCTAAATTTTTTGAAAACCTAAATGTATGTGATGTGTGCTGGAGTGAATTAAGTTCATCCATGCAATATTAAATATTACTGTATGTAAAGTGATTTGTATGTCAAGTTATTCTGTCATCAATTTTCTGTTTAGAGAGTGGTTGACTGTGTTAGGTAAAAATGGTCAAGCTGAATTTCTGTTATTGGCCATGTTAACTTCTTCATTGACATATAATGTAAAAATTTGGTAAAAATGCAGTATTAATCGTTTTTTCTCATGACATTCAGCTCTTGTGTTTTTCTTCTTTTAGACTTTGCCAGGGTTTTTCATGATTAGTTTGCTAAATATATCTTTCATGAAGTAGCTTTAATTTTAGTGGTATAATTATATTCTGTGTTACATCATGAGCACTTTTTCTTTTCATAAGAATTTGCCAAATTTGATGATAAAAATGTATAAGTCAATACATAATTTCTTTTGCTCTGCAGGCGACTCATTTTCTAATGCAATAAGATATTATCCACACTATGTATATTCACTCCATTCTGTTGGATGTTCATGTTACCTAGATTTAGTTACAGTCCTTGTTTCTCTGTGAAGTATAAAATGTCAAGTATTTTTATTAATTTTTTTCCAAATATTGATGTTAGTCAGCCAATTATTTGGAATTAAAATTCTGCTTTCAATATGAGAAATAATATAGTTAGGACTAAAAAAAGTTTTCTAATCTGCACAGGAGATTCAGTGCCTGTGGACAAGTGTTCCATCTATGTTAGAGATTCACTGCAATGTCAGATGCATCTCATGCCATATGGAAAACTTTTCACAACCATGATGATAATATTGATTTATCACTAAATGGTTACAATAATATATATCCTAATATAGCAATGAAGCATCCTGATTTGCCCAAGGTTGATTTATTTATTTTCAAGCTGTGAAACATTTTCTTAAGCCCACACAATTGGAACCATGGAATTGAAAGAGAAAAGTTAGAGGAATAAAGCTTTAAAATTTAATGCTCACAAGTATTATTTTAGTATTTTTTTCACACCAGCCAAGTAACAATTATTTCTGGAGGATTATTATGCATAGCTAGTATCTGTGTGCACACAGGATACAGTGAAATGACTCTAGGTGCTGTTTTTAAAGATTTCAAAATTACTAAATTACCAGGCATAGAAGTATACAAAATTAGTCTTTGGAGAACATAAAGCCTCATTATGCCTCTTTCACAGCTGAAGGAAGCATTTTGGCGTTTAATCTGAGATCCTCATGCTAATAGATAAGAAATATTGATGTAGCAACAATTTTGTGAGAATTAGTCTGATTTGTCTGCTGAATATCTTCATTTCAATGGGGTACATTGCATCAGTGGAGAAATTATAATATAGTTAATTGGTGTGTGCATTTGTGTACACCTTTAGTTGGTTTATATTTGTCATCTTTATTAAATTCATTCTTTTCACTAGCCCAGAATCATGGGTGTGTCTTGTTTCTCCAATCCGGGGGGGGAATGGGATGGGACACTGCTCCTGATACCTTTGAGCTGGGCCTTAAAATGGTATAATTTATAATTAATTTCATAGATTTGGTTCGTCTTAAAGGGGATTTTATCATGCATTTATCTGATTCTCATGTCAACTTATTGCTATCCATAAACTAGGGAAGGCTATAAATAATTATTTAAGTCTTTATAGGCCTACATGTCACAGGATTTAAGAAATTTCTTTTTTAGGAAAAAGTTTTCCTTTCAAATTCTTCAGGATTCTTTTTGTATTTGTTTAGAGAAATTTGAGCATGGTAAAATTAAAGTTATTTTATTTCAATAGGCATAAGGGATTATTTTTTTTGGGGGTGAGAATCCCCCTAGAAATGTATTGGGGATGTGTCCACTCCTCATCCCCCCCCC
>LYUA01000239.1:758324-780029 GCA_002093875.1 Calopteryx splendens | reverse complement strand
GTGCTTTTACCCCAAGAGGATTGGGTATAAAAATATTTGCAATAATATTTGAGAAAGTTTGAATCCAACGACAGAAAAAGTAAAAAAATAGGGGATCAATACGTACTCTCTGAGTGAGCGAAAGGTAGCTGAAGGATAGCATTGTATTTTCTCATTAAAAAAATATGTCGTACTTTTACAGTATTATCCGCATCTCTTCCCATGGGTTGGGCATGTATCAGAATACACTTCGCGAAGATTAATTTCTTGACCAATATGTTCATTGTTCCGTAGCCTTCTGCTTACTTAGATGGATTATATAGGTTGGTAAAATTCAATTATTTTTTTTTGTAACCCTTGAAAGCCTTGATATTCTTATCCACAGACCTAGGATTTATTTGGAATAGCAAATGAAAATAATAAAAAGGAGCAAAATTCAATCAAGCCATAGGAGATGGGCTATTGAATCCTCTGAGGGAAAGAAATATCATTGCCTTTCTTCACCAACTTAGAGTGTAGTGGGATACTATTTTTTACACATCGTCGACTGCTGGTCGACGATGAACTTAATTAAGGATCATTGAAATATTCCCTAAGATGGTGTATGGCCTCAGGAGATATTTTCTGTCTTTCGCATAAAGATTATACAGCAATACCAAATTATTACAGTGTTAAGAACAAAAATGTATAATATTTTGTCCACTCAGGATGATAGTTAAGAGAATTAAATATTGTGTTGTAAGAAAGATGTGTATGACAGTATTATCCAGTACGAATGAAAAGTTTGATTGAGCTAAAAGCCATCTGCACGTTAGTAGGTACTTCGTAATAAAAGTATATAATTTTTAACTACGGTTCCATTTACTCATTGCCATTACTTTTAGGTCTCCAATTTTAATCCAGTAACACTTCCACTTTCTTTTACACAGTCTTCTCCTAATCTAGCGAGTAAGTAGAATATGTTGGGCTCTGAGCATCTCATTTTTATTGTTCTGTAAAAACATTTATATTCATGAGATGATACACTCAAGACAACATCCATGCATAGGCAGCATATGTTTTGAGTTTCATCGGGGGACTTTCTTTTCACATTAATTCCTATTTATATTCCATTTACTCAGAACGGGCACCAGGCTATAAGGAAAATCATAAAAGTTAATGATTCGGCAATGCCATCTAAACAGTTCTGCGAAAATTGCTCATGAAAGTTTCATAAACCTAACACGGTATATTTCAAGATCATTAAATGTTGTAGCTGTTGATAAGTGTATAGTCTAACTTAAAAGAATATTGAGAAAAGGTTAAGTAGTTTATACGTAGGTTTAATGGCCGTTAGAGTATTTCTTTGTTTGGGAAATACAGCTCAGTAGGTACATTACTTTTTTGTAATTCAAATGAGATTCTTTTTCCTAGAACAAATTAATGGGGTTTTCCTTCTTACACTACTACTGTCTTTAAGATGATAAAAATTCGTCGCCCCAAATTCGCCTCATTAAGTGTCCATTAAAAATAAATTTAAGTTTTAAAAGCTTAAAAAAACAGGGATGGTAATGGAAAACCTGAATTCTAGCGTTTGAACGCTATTTATCCTGTTGCCAGAGATCTATTTTCTTTAAAGTTTCTTTTCTCTCCTTATTAATTATGCCTCACTCCTTCAAAGATTAAAATTCCTTACTTGTTATTCGAAGGACAATATAATATAACATCACTTGCATTGCCACCTTCAGAATCAATTTTATACAGTAATATTAATTTGAAAAATATGTTATTAGCTTAAAGGTGTGGTGACACTGATGGGGGCAACTATAATTATTTTATTAAGGTGATATTAGCTGGCTTAAATGATATAAGGGAGCTAAAGTTATTATAAAGTATAGGTGAGCGTATTTTTTGTTATTGTGTAAATTGAATCAAAAGCGTAAAATAGTGACGCTGTAAAAAGATAACACTTTTTCATTAAGTGAAACAGTCCAATAAAGACGAGACGAAAAGAAGACTCATTTTCAGGAGGCAGGCGTTCCCCGAGCATTAGACTGCGGTCTTTCGGGCAGAAGTTGCATTCGTTCATTATACAATAAAATCAGCAAGCAGGAAGGCAAGCCTTTTTACTGAAACAAGTTCGTGTTCTGATAAAATAATTAGATTTATAACCGCACTCCACTACGTTAGGACTACGGCCGAGGTAAATAATATGGAAACTCACATAATCTTTTGAGAGTTTTTAAAATTATTTTGGTGGTATGATTTGTATTGTTATCGCTACTCGTAGAGTAATATTACATAATTTTACAGTGAAATTTCATTTTCAAAGAATTTCTACTTAAAAATAATTGTCTTTCAGTTTTCCTTGCATAATCGAATTGGTCTGCTATCATGAAACTATAGCAAAATCTTTGATAAAAATAAAATAAACTATTAGAACGATGATTACAGTATCGATTCTTGCAATAAATAATTGATAGAGAAATTATTAAATGCAGTTGAATTTAAATTTACGAATAACCAATGCGGAAGCGTTTCGCAATTTTGTAGTTGGTGAAAAGAACTAGTAGTCATTCGAACATTATTCGAATGGATACAAACTCATTTTTGCAAGCGCATGTTAAAAGTAATGTTATGTAGAACCATATTCACTTCAAATATAATTTTTCATAAAATTATCGATGTCTGCAATCCGTCCCTATGGCGTGTGGCAATGGATTTTAGTCCACCATCCATCAATGAAACTGATTGTTATTATCATTTTGAAACATATTTAAACTCGTGATGCTAAAACTGCTGTACTTATTTCCTGCTGTTATAGTTACGAATTGTGCATCAGGGAAAAGGATACCTAATTTCTCCTTTCTGCTCGGCAGTCAAACCTTCTGAACTTCCCGTTATGGTCTCATCTGCCAATATAATGCGGAGGTAAAATTATTACTTCTGTTTCAGTGTTTAACTCGAATGATTTGTATATTTCTGGCAGTTTAAGACATGCACGCAATCATCGTTCTTTGAGTGGTTCCCATTTAAGGCTATACAAAAACAATGTGACGGTGCCTTTAAATTCATAACTATTCTGCACGAAGCGATCAACTTTTCTCTTTACCCAGGACATTTCTAAGATTAGTGCTAGAACTACTCTGTTTATCTTTCTGGTATTTGCATAGTTACATTTTCTGAAATTTGAATGGTACAATTCGCAATTTTTTTCACATTTATAGACAAGAAAGAATACGATTTGGTTAGATTCAATTATTTCACCAGAGTTTAAAAGTCGGGAAAAAGTTTGGCAGAAAATTAATAAATTTTTCACTATGCACCAAAGTTGAAATACTTAATATTTATTTTTTTAAATGACAGCTTAAATAAAAAAATTGCTACCGAATATTTTTAAGGTTATAATTCGACAAAATATATGGCAAAAAATGAAATTAGAATCACATATATGAAACAAAAGTTAATTTTAAAGCTTTTAAATTACAGCTTAAATAAATATTATATTGCTGAGTAAATTTACTGAAATCTTTAAGCATCTAAGGGAACTTTGAAATTAAAATATTCGTCAGGGATTGTGATGTGATTACCCTACATGAGATTATTCTGTTACTATTTTAAACTAAAAAGTGATTATTACTTAATTTTCCCTCGCGATTGTTAAAGTTGCTAATAAATAAGAGAAGTAAACTTTAAAAATACATAGTAACACTTGACCAAGCTTCCTAACATTCAGCAATAAATTTTAAACCGCCGATTTTCTATCCTGAGTCCGATATTTTTTAATGAGTAGCAGAACTAGTTATTCATGAGAATTTAATCTTAATTACACAAGCAAATTAATAAACTGTCAGTAATTTCATTTTATCGGATAGAATTAATTACTATCTTTCATATAGAGCGATGATTCTTGATGATGATGTTTGATGGTGATACTTTAATTATTCAATCATACTGAGGAAAACTATGTCACAGCCAAAGTTCACACGAAATATAAGACTATCATAATGGTGGTATATGATAAATTTAGGAAAATATTTCACTCATTATCGTTAGACCGTCAATAACAAGATGATTTGAATATACTGGAGCTGACTAATCGCCTATGACGAGTAAATTTCACACTACCAATCTTATTTTTATTGTAGATTCATGTATCCCTGTGTATCAGGTGATTTTACGAAACTTTCTGCTGCTCTCTGTTGAACTGCATTACTTTGGTGCAGTTTTACGTCCTCAACGGCATCACTTATATGTAAATCATATATTTAATTAATCTCAACCCCCAAGGTTAATGAAGCATTTTATGTATTTGCGGGAAAAATGCGCCAGTCATTTTCTGACCTTTCTAAAACTTCTGCACACGAAGTCTCTAGGCTTACTTCTCTCATACGAGCTCTGCTAGTGAATACTCCCGGGAAAGAAAATCACGATCTTCACTTTTTTTAACAGGAGTATTTTCTCAAGAAAAGTATATGTGCCAGGTGTTCTACAAGGTGTCAGTTTTAAGATTACCCAATCAAAATGCATGACACTCACGTTTGCTCATGCCTGAGCACGTGCCAGTATTCCGTCTATAATTCTGAAGCGAATAACGTGAGCGCATGACTTTTCGCATTTTCCCAGACATGCTCCATTTCGATGGTCTCGAATACGCGAATGACATTACCTCTCCCTTAACTCTTTCCTTGCTTATACTGTGATTCATTCCTCCCTAGCTTCCTAAGTCTAGGGACTGTGATATTTGAAATTAGACGTAGTAATGCGTTACGCAATGAATATTGGTTTAGCGTTGGTGATAATGTAATTGGACAAATCGTCGCGATATCATATTTACGTTAAGTATCGAATTTAAACCACGTTTCTGCGACATTTTTTCAGTAATTTAATTTCCACTACCCGGCTCTTTTCTTCATCTATCTAATATATTGATTCACTATCTGTTAGTATAAATATTACCTATGTGGACGCTGTGCTATTTTTTAAGCATCTTTACTCATTCATTTATATATTATTATGTTTTTATATTAATAGCCGATATTGGATACGGAACTCAATTTAATATCGCTTAGTGAATTACGTCTCTGCTTATTCTACACAGCATTGCAATGTCTAATAAAATTCCCATTTCTCATTCGATACATAGAATATAGAATCTCGCTACTCTCCCAAAAATTCTCCTGTGGTGGTTCCTGAATGTGAATTCCGTTCGCCCCTCGGATCAATGATCCACCTCCAGCTTCCTCCGGTCTTTCAGGCACCCAACACCTTTATCTTCCCTCAGCCTCTCCTGTCACCCACTCCTCTCTCCCTCCCCCTCGCGGGCCGAGAATACACTTATCCTCACATGCAGACGCGGGGGAGGGGCGCTCATGTCCACATAACTTCTCCCTCTCTCCCTTACCTCACACTCTCTCTCTCTTGCTATTTTCACATGAGATCTATCCTCTCCGCGAAGGTACCTACCCCACATCCAAGCCTCCCCTCCAACCCCCTTGAAGGCGGCCCTCTCACCAAGGCACGCGCGCCGCCCTTGTAGTTGTGAAGACTTCTACTGCTCGATGTGATCGAACCATCAGATGAAGCTTACCGTTTACCGTCCCACTCCAGTGACAGCCTCCACGAGGCCTCCAAATCTTCTTTCTCCCCCTACACGTTCCATACTCTTTTGCTCCACCTTCTATTGCACCTCGTTTACGCCCCCTCCGATGCCCTTCACTCCCCTACCCATTTTTCAAGGTCTTTCCGTATACCCTGGTCCAAATCCTCACCACATTAGCCAAAAAATCAGCTTCTTCTAAATGCTTCAACATTATTGCTTATTATTTTTTCATGCGTTTTCCTTTTTGGTTTTCCCTCCAAAAGTATATAAATACTTCTTAACTGCCATCCACTTTCTATTCATTTACCATCTATCTGAAAACAGGCAGATTGTTGCATTTACCACTTTTACATCAGATCATTAACATAAATGGGATAATTACAAACACCCAAGCCCTACCTGGTGGATGAATACCGGAAATCGAACCCGTCACCTTTGGATTGAAAGGCGAGGACGTTAGCCCGTAGCAACCGATGCCTGATATTCTTTCTGTAAATACTCGTATATATTACATTTTTATGTTTCCTCGTTTCTTACCGTGCAATATAATCCTAGAGCTTCCTTTCTGCATTGGATTTTCCTTGAACTATTTTTTTACTTCTCTTTCCTTTCGAACTCTTGGAATACCACGGTCAACCCTCTCGTAGTCACTCTGAATCTCCTTAAACGTGACGTTTGGGTAAAGTTCTGTGGGTAAGAGGCCCATTCGCAGACCGAAAAGTGTCTCTTTCACCTCCCATTTTGGGAACGAGAGGGTAATAACCTGGGTGTTTTCGCTCCTTTTTGCCATCCCAGGCGAGGTAGTAGTCGCCAGTGGGCGTGTGGCTTGAAAAACTTTACGGAACGTTTACTCAATTGCGTGTTGCGGTAGTTTCTCTTTCTCATTTGTAGAAATTCTACCCTGTTGCAATTTTTTTCTAAGTCGTATCGTCTTTAATCTTACATTAATATGCCACTATCTGATCCTTCAGATTTTTATTACATTTTACCCCCTTAAAATGTAAAAGAGGTCATGAAATCCTTTATTCGTCATTCTTAAAATTTGGAATTCTATTTACCTTGCGCCTGGGGTGGTGGCGTGCCATTGACCGTAGATTCATGGGTTTTCATCCACGCTTTAATAATGTATTCTCAACTAGATCCATGGTCTGACTTTTAGTATACCAAATGTTTTTGCGAAATCATAGGTGAGGCATAGAAAGGCTGGATGCTATTGAATAATATTCAATACATCGAATAATATCGAATACATCCCATCCGCCATAGACACGCTACACGCCAACTATTTCGAGGTGTAATACGCCATCAAATACAAAATATCAACTTCAATAGTATTTCCATTGTTTTCAAGGAAATAAGTATGCCTATCTATCAGAATATTTTCACTTTTATTCAATCATCTTCTAGAGACAAAGCCTTGTAAATGCATCAGTGCTGGTTTTTCTTTTATTGCTGGCTACAGTTCCTGATACCCTGCGACTTCCATAATGCTCTTTACCTTTATTTTTCTTTCCTTGTTTTCACCTTATGATGTGATAATTTAGACAATAGGCTCAATGTCAAGTACAGAAATATTTATTACTTAAGACTTAAAAACTATAACGGTTTAATGTTACTTTTGATTGAGCTAACTAATTAATTAATAATATTATCTACAAATAATTACTTTTTGAACTTCATATTAGTATAACATCTACTTCACTACGATCGCATTATAGAATTATGCCATTATTTATAATGTCTTGAGTGGGTATTTCTCTGAAACATGGTATGTCAAATACCGTATGCCTATAGGTGCTCGTTTATAGCACTACCTCGTGTACTTATATTTCGACCACCGGTTTTTCGTGAAGAATTTTGACTTCTTCATGCATCTCGTGCAAGGAGTTCGACCCTAGATTTTTGGGGATACCTAGATTTCCGTCTGAATTGATATTTTAAATATCACGTATTAAGTGTAAACTTACTACCAATGGGTGATGCAACGCCTTTATAATTACACTGTGGCGTTAGGTTTGAACGATAATTACTGTCGTCAATAACATTCATACCGTAAATACCATAACCATAGGTACCATACCATAGGTAAAACCATACCATAAATATCATTAAAATATGAAAGAAAAAAAACAAGGAAGATGTTTTGCACATATCACAATCTTCATGGTCATTGGAGCACGTAACACGAACGATATTTTAACCATTATAAAAACCACTGTGAAAAAAATAGGAAGACATGACGATATTACGAAGTTGTTGCTCATTATGTAAGCTGGGAAAGGTTCACAAAGTAACGCTAACGCTCTTGCTCGAGAAACCGAACCTCGCAAAAATTTCCAATACTTTTTGGAAGTAATTTTTTAATATTTAATGCCGAGGTATTCTGGGTGGGCATTGATAAACTTGAAATTGTTCTACATAGTATGTTAACGAGGTTTGAGTGAGATTTACTGCGGTGTATTAACACATTACTTAATTGTTATTTTTTCTTCTTATAGTTATATATCTCTTCCTACTACCGTTATTGAAGATCACCCAAACTTGTGACATTCTGAATGAAGTTTCAGTAATCCGATCCGTTATTGCAACCTAATATTGCAAAGAATCACCACACGGTACGCAGTAGTTCAAATTGAAAACGAATATAATGTACTCCAAGAGGTAATTTATTTTCGGGAGTTGCCAATGGTAGAAGGGCTCAGATGTTGTTCCGTTTCCCAATGCCATCTTGATTTTAATCTAGCATCGCAATTTCACATTCAAAAGCAAGTCTTACGGCACCCTAGGGCGAGTAAAATAATGAATGTCATTGTTTCGGGTGATCCTCTCTCCCCATGTCAATGAAAGTCTACTACATCTCGAAATAAACTGTGCCAGGAATGGGCTTTCTAATTTTAGCGCAAAACAATTGTATCTTGAACGCTTTGCTCCTTCATGGCAGTTTTTTTTTCAATTTTCAATTTTTAGGTATACATAAACGACCATACTCGTATTTGTTGTTGTGTCTTTTTTATTCGGATTGGTTTGAGTTTCTGAAAAGTTGTTGTATAAGTTGTACTCTATATTTATTGTCTCGGAAATAAAACAGTAGAACAGTGAAATCCGTCGAGTTATTAGTTTCTCTATTTTTGCGCTTAGCTTTAATAAGTTCGATGATGTGGTTAGAGTTGTTTAAACAATAGCGAATCAGTTAAAAATATTGCTAAGTCCCATAGTTAAAATCTAATAAAAATCAAACTGTTATTCTCCTTTATTATTTCTAAAAATTTTATTTTGACGCTTGATTTTAAATCCGGAGGGTGATCTTTTTTTATCACAAATTATGTCGGAAAACATCGTCAGGTCGTCAGGTAACAGGTTGTGACTCGTAATCTAATAAATACGTTAACAGACATCAGCCAATCAGTTGGTGAATATGGCAGAGGAAACAAATTCACGTAACAATGGCCAAAAATATAGGTACCAAAAATATTAGTTTTTAGAGCCGAGAGCAAAAATCTAGAAAAGTATTGATCGTGTATAGTTTTACCCCCAATGCTTGGTTAAGAAGTTTATTTAGAGAAGTCGAACTCTACTCGAGTATATACGGTATTCATTCTAACTTCATTGGAATATTTTTGCAAGGCACAGTACAGGTAATTACACAGGTTTTTATACTTCCAATACGTTCCACAGTGTAACTGTGTCCGTGAGTTATATCATAAATTATTTCTACATTAAACCAGTGGAAAAGTTTTATGAATTAGCCAGGTGGTATCAGGAAAGTATATTCCTATGCATGGTTAATAAATAAATATATTGTTCAGAAAGATCACAGTTGTCTTCAACCCATTATATTAATGGTACACTTTTCATTTTCAGTCTCATTCACTCTGTCACTCGATTCGTATGTAAGATACCTCCGGAATTAGCTTTTTATAAGGAAATTCTTTCTTAAATTTAGTTCACCTTTATTTTAAGACTTTCTTCTTGTGCCACATTCATCCAGAATTTCCCTTTCTATTAAATTTCGCTTTTCAAAATGTAATACCGCACGTATGAATTTCATGCCGGAATTTTTGTTTTATTACTTGAAGTCAACTTTCTCTCGAAATATGTACCCCTTCCGTCATTCCGGCTTCATCCACCCATGCCTCATTCATTTTTAGTTTCGTTTATCTCTCATTTCTTTTTCAATCTTCCGTTTTGCCTTCCCTATCGGTATATCTCTCTCGTTCTTTGTCTTCCACCTATACATTGGTACCTTCGTCGTCCAAAGCCATCCTTTCGATATCTCCCACCTTCACCCTTCTTCATGCGGGCAATATTCTTTTTTTTTTCGTAGGAGGCGCGTCATGAGCAAACCCTTAAAAAAATATTTTACTGCACCGGATTCATCTCGTGAAACTGCATTTTTATCTCCTCCTTACTTCCCTTATCTTTGTCTGTTCTTTCCATTATATTTCTTATTTCTGCGTTCTCATATTGTTGTTCAAATTTCTCGGTTAGGAATTATTAATCCTTGAAGCATTGGGTCTCAAGAGATTTTTTTTAAAACCTAAACTCAAGTATTTTTTCCTCAAATTTAGATATGCAATCTTTATTGTGTAAATAAAATTGAGTACCCCGTATCAGTTTATTAGTATTAAATTTGTAAATAATTCCAAGACGTTACTCCTGACAAGGGTTATCAGGGCTGCCTTTACGGTATAAATACGCCAAATCCAAATGTAAATATCATTTGGCAAAGAGGTATGCGTAAACATCTTTGCATTCGAAAGTGACAATTTCGTAATTGAGATTATGAAAAAACTTTTTAAATTATTATTGCACGTAATAAGGGCGTGGTAGTCCAATAGTTTGAGCGCTATATTACTGACCGGAGGACCCGGATTCAATTCAGGGTGAATCCTCTTGGTACCCTCAGCTTCACCCAAGCTGTGTACCATTTTTCTGGTATACCAGGTCATCCTGGGAAACCATAGGCGGTACAGGGCTAGGAACTGGCCCAAATTGGGAGTTCTCTACCCTCACCTACCGAATCAACCGTGGATTACGGTGATTTTTGATTGCATATGGGTAGTACTGCTTCTGTACAATGTAATTGATGATTTCCTCATTGTTGCAAGCTTATTTCCTGCATTACTCATTACTTTGTGTTTTTATTATTCAGCCCCCTGACTGACACTATATCCTCCATCAAAATTCTCTTTTTTCTTAAAAATACCTTCTAGCACCTTTTTCTCTCCTGTAACATCACCTCACTCTTTTTTTTAACTATCCAGATTGTTTTATCCGTAATACTTCAAATCTCTATAGTAAAATTGAAAAAAAAACACTTCCGTATGCTTTTCCCAGCGGCCAGATTCTATGATCACGCAACGCTTCACATTCCATATAAGTCCTCTGATACAAGCGTAAAAGGTAGTGGCAGGAATATATAATAATATCGCAAAATTACTATTGAGTTGAAAAAAATGGAAGAGAGATTTTTTTAATTCGTCTGCTGAACTGGCGGTGCGTAGTGTCTTTGACACCAGGACTGATTGTGTGTACCTACTTCACTCACTCAAGGAGAGACGAGTACAGAAATATATACCTAGTCTGATCACAAAGATGAAACCAAACTTAGACTTGAAGAGTGTGGCTTGTTTTTATAAAAATAAGCATGCTTATTATTAAAAATAAGCATGCTCTTCTTAATATTAAAATCAATCTGGACAACTTGGAGGAAGAACGCTAGTGAACACATATATTGGGTACGAGAATACTTTATATCTTGATAGAAAAGGTGCATCGGAAATTAAGTCTAAGTAGTTGGCAGGAATATACAATTCTACCGCAAAATTACTATTGAGTTGAAAAAAAATGTAAGAGAGATTTTTTGAACCCAAGAGGAAATAATTTGGCCGGAAGATTTGTAATAAAAATAAATTTTTATCCTCATCCAGAAAATGATTAAATCGTCTGCCCAAATTTAAATAGACTGTACGCCGCGCCGGCGAAAGTATGGTAGTCCATAAACACGAAACAAATGCATTAACAGTGATATGGGCCCAATACACGATTCCACCGAATACTTTTAATCTCCCTTATGACTTCTTCATTGAATCGGCCGTCTTCACCCCCTTCTCCCCACCCCGGTAGCGTATGTTACATTCCGGATCTAGTAAAACTATCATTTCCCTCTTCCCACAAAACTCCTTTCCAACTCGCTCCTCAAAAAGAGATATTATATTTCGTGTTTGACAGTCGGTTTTCACACTGTGGATGACTACCTGGCAGTCGAAACACCTGCTTGTGACCTGGGGATGAATAAATACTGTTGATCCCTTACGCGTGCGATGGTGTGTGGGATAACGTGCGTATGAGGAGCTTTTACGAGAGTAACCCCTGGTATCCCATGATTTTGACGAAGTGGAAAATGTTTCTCCCGCTGTGAAGGAATTGTGCGTCTGTTCGTATGAATTATTATTCTCCATTTGATACCTTATAACTTGTGCTGTCCGGCTATTTGACACTTATGTTTTCTTTTTTAACTGGAAACAAATCTTCATCATTTTGCCATTCAATAATTGTCAGAGAAAAGGGGTTTTTTTAAAGATGAAATGCAAACGTAGCTGAAAAATTGTCTAAAAAAATGATGGGGCTTAGTTTTATTTTAAAGGGGCGCAATTTAAGAGATAATACTAAGTGGAATAGGAAGAAGGAAGATAATAGGATTTTGGATACCATAAACTCAATTAGAAGGTATGAAGAGCAAAAGAAGAAAATATATAAAAAAATTAAACGAAATTCAGTCCTAGTGATGAATAGTGTTTCTTATAGTTGTTATGGGCTGTTCAAGTACATATTTATCTTTAATAGACGGCTTATATTTCAATAACTATAGTAATCTACTCAAAGGTTTTGATAGGTGAGGGTAGAGCATACTCTATATTAAGCCCAACGGCATATCAATTGCACACATCAGGGCAGCAGGGAAAAATTCCTTTACCTGTGCCACCCACAGTTTCCCAGGAAAATTTGGTACCTGAAAAATCCCACACCTTGGGTGAAGCTTAGGGTGCCCAGGGGTATCACCCGGAATTACACCCGGGCCCCCCGGTTAAAATCCCGGTGATATACCCACAGCACAACCACGATGCTGGATTATATATAATGATGTTAATTTAATCAGTCACATAAGAAAATGAATTCATAAATTATAAACAGTAAATGGCGAATGCATTGTTCGTGCTGTCTGTACTAAAGCAGCTTAAAATCTATTGTCAGAAGTAAATTAAATATTTTTATAAAATGCGTTATGTCATTATTGTTTAAGCCCTAAATACTGTGATAATGTCTTAGAGATGATAAATTCTAGATATCCATGAACACCATGCGTGTAATTTCTAATACATACTATTCAATCGCATCTTTGCTGCTCGCTCTTCTTAAGCGGGAAAAAAATTATTTTATCGGAGTAAGCCTTTTACCTCGAGTTACGGATTTTTAATCCAGAATACATGAATGATCTTAAAATCCGCATTCATGTACATTATGCTTCTTGAAAAGATTATTTATTAATCTTGTCATGTGCGCTACTCCCACGTTAGTTTTTAAAAGCAGGTCGACCACGCTTTTTTTTTATTTTTCCAATACCTTGCTTTTAGTGTCTGCTCATTTCCCTTGCATTTTTAGCATCGGTCTCTGATTCATCGTTCTTCCATTTTTCACGGTTTTCCAATCCATCACTGTATCGAGAGAGCATTCAATTCACGTTGCCTGGATGCACTTCGGCTCCTCTCCCGTCCGCCACATTCCCACTCACCCTCCAACCCGATCCACCAATGCCTGCCCCGGACGAATGGTCTACGCTTTTCAATCATTCCTAACCTTCCTCCATATCCAACACACTGGGAGGGTGGGAGTCGGGATTAAGAGATTCGAGGATATAGTGAGGAAGGCTTTTGATTATTTCCAAAAAGGGAAGGAGAGTTCTAGCGTTAAACGTTTTCTGGGTGAGCACTCTCTCGAAGTTAACGTCAGTTTCAAGACTCCTTGTTACGCTTCCAGCGTCTCACTTTCGGAGATTTGTTTCATCTTTACCTTTGATTAAGCGTTAAACAAGTACTAGATATCGAATAAAAGATTCTCTACTTGAGATTGAATTAACTCGGCCAAGTTAGGTGTCGGGTCTCTATTATTTCAGCTCTAGGTTGCACTAGGTTACCCCTCCAGTAAACTGATTTTCCACAGTGCTTCATTTTTAAATCATACGTTTGAAAAAATATGGATTAGATATTTTCAGGGATGAAATCACAGTAATCAACTCGGAGGTTCGTTTGCTATATGAGGGTAGAGGTCACCCAGTATTAACCCCATCGGCGTGTGAAATTCACACATCAGGTTAGGAGGGCCTTTCCCTGCACCGCCTGTGATTTCCCAGGGTCATCTGGTACCCGAAAAATGGAACTCAGACTGGGTGAAGCTGAGGGTGCCCTGACTCGGAATCGAACCCGGGAGGTCTAGATAGAAGCCCAGCGCTCTACCCACTGCACTACCCCACACCTATTTTAAAATTTGCATCTACCTCGAAGAAAAACTAGACTCGGAGAGACGCCTCTGGCATTTGCGAAAGTTCACTCGCATTTATTTTGATCACAAGACAGAAATAAGTACCAAATTAATAATATACGAAAGTGTTCAGTCAAAACCAAATATAGCTGAAAGATGAATTCGCGTCATAAATGCTATGCGTGTGAATTAAGCTCAAATTTAATAAGCCATGCTCTAAATATGCTGGGAGTGGTAGACTCTCCGATAAAGATAACTATTTTTTATTATTATCAAAAATCGAGTGAAAATTCAATACCAAAAATTTAGCTACATTAAAATGCATTCCAAATTGTATCTTTGAGCATGAATTTTGTGGAAAAATTATGTTACCGAGCCACAATTAGTTTCTATGCTATATTTGATTGCTATACTTAAATTCTTGCAATTAGGATCGTACAAACTTTGTGCAAATACATTTTGAACATTTTTTCGTGTGAATTACCTCTATATTTGTAGAAAAAAACGCTCATGTATGAGGCAACTGAGAGAGTTACACTTTAAAATTCTCAAAGAGTTCCCCAGATATCTTCAGCCGAGCAAAAATACCGCAGCGCAATCTCCCTCTTTCTGTCTACTCTGCGACAGTTGCCAGGCGGTACGGCGTAACCCCTTTTCCCGTTCCTTCCTCGCCTTCCTCCCGTCATTCTTTGAAGGTGGTCGTCCGCTCTTTCTTTCTCTCCCTCCATCAAAAGGATTGCGGGACCTAATTGACGTGGCATTGCGATTAAAAATCACGCATTTTAATCTTTTCTTTCTCGCCCTCATCTACCTCCCGCCTTCTTCTCGAGCGATCAAATTTGTTTTAATTTTTTTTCGTTTAAGAAATATTATTTCCACTCCCACAAACGTCGTTAAGAGATTTCTTTTTTTTCGGGATTCTCGTCGGATGTCCTTCCTTTGTTCTCCCGAGTTCCCGAATGAGAATCTCAATGCTTTGGGATCGAGATGGAGTTTTTGATAAATGTAAAGTAGAAGGTACGGTTTAATAAATTTTCCCCACGAAGAATTCACAAATTGCGCTCCCTTTGAATTCTCAGTTTCTGGTCCAAATGAGAGAAAAATTTTAGTCGTGGTTTCTTTCCGGGTGACTTTTTCGTAGCGTAATCTACCGAAAATCTTTGCATGAGATTCGATGAATTGTAAAGGTAGTGATTATTAATGGGTTCCAAGGAAAAAAATACTTGTCAGGTGCTGAAATCAAGGATCAGACTATTCAAAGGACTTTTATAAATAATTTTAGCTCTTTGATAATGCCTATAGGCATGTTAAAGGAGTAAATTAATTCATATTGCACATCTTTATTTTGACAAAATTTCAAGCAATCTGATATGAACTAGTCCTATTTTTGATTATCTAATGTGCAAGAGTCAAAAATGGAATTAAACAAGCACGCGTGTATCTTCTGATCACATATTTTTTTAGCCATTTGATTATTTATTTATTTATATATCTAGGACAAATCTATGCGAAAGATTTTTTTTCTAATCACGAGAGGGGTATACAGTGATTAACATTTCTTCTGTTTCTTCCTGCCAAAAGGCGAATTCTGGAATTTAGCGATAATTTATATTCTCGACCAGTGTGGCGTTAATTATATCAGGGAATAGAGGAAAATCGGCCTAGGCTCTCTCTATAAATACGAGAGTAATTATTCGTCTTTGAAATTAATTTAAACTCTGTTGTATTTCTCCTTTGTTTTTCGAATACGCCGCCAACGCCCACACTCGCCCCCCACTCCCTCTCCTCTCGTCCCATGCTGAGGGTAGCTCGGTGCGGAGATAGGGCGAGGCGAGTTTCCGCCATCGTTGTGCGCTGACCCGCGTCATCCGGGACTCGTCGGCGGGAGCACTGCGCAAGCCATATCCCCATTCTAAACCTCTCTTCCCATTGATCACACTTTAATTCACCTTTTATCCCTTGCGTCTTCCATTTTCTCCACCCCCCCGCAATCACAGTCACTGCCAGAATCCCCTAAATTTTCCATTTCGTCCCCTTAATATTTCGTCCTTGGATCTCACCCTTTATACCCCACGCCCGGAATATTTTTCCATTAAATTTGTTAATCGAAGTTGACAACATTACGTCTGCTGAGAGCTGCACTTTGAGCGTTCCTGTTATTTTAAAATTATTTCAATTCTTTTTTATGGTAGTTAGACATCATATATGTGTATCCAGTGTAATTCACAAACCTATAAAATGGCATACAAAGCAGTTATTTCCAAGAAGGAAGAATATTGCTTCCTCCTCAAAAATATTGATTCCTTAGGATTTCCCGGTCCAGATTTCTATTTATGGCTAGGTATTACATTTTTCAGTTATTTGCTATTTTAATGATAGCTATTTCACTGTATTCGTCACGCAGAAGCAGAAAAGGATGCTATTCAAACTCAAAAACAGACATGTTAATGCTATTTCCACATATAATATTATCGATATGCTTTCCCCAGATTTTTTAAAGTAATGAACCCACTCTTCTTAAAGAGGCGTTTATCTATTGGATCCATTGCACTTCCATTATTGTTTTTCCATTGCCGATGTTGTTACATCTATTCAGTTTAATTTAAAGTTGGAAAAATGAAATATTTGTTGATAAAAGCATTGTAATACCCCAATGTTTAATTAAAGTTTATTATGTGAATGGTTGAAATACTTAATGATATTATGATCCATTGAGAGTGACTTTTGATGTCAAATTTATTAATCCTTCTTCAAATGCTGCTGGGCTACATCTGTTTCAGTTAGGTACTATCCTACTATAAGGTACTATTTTATTAATTGGCGCGTAGATGTAGTGAATCTGTGAAATTAATTTCAAAAACTTGGGTAGGCCTTACATACTTTATATTAATAACAAATAAACCATTGATCAATTATGTGGGAAAACCAAATTCTCCTAATTGAATTCATGATGAAATACTGCGTTAAGTACAAAGCCGCTCATGATCAAAAAAGGAGAGGATTTTACGCAGAGTGAATTTACTAAATACTTGACGCTTCTAACTTTTAACCATTTATATGCATTGTTATCTCATTTATTCTCTCATCGTATGCAAGAAGGTATATTCTGTGTTTTACGCACAGATTATAAGTAACGCTATCACTGTAGGGTAAACAATTATTTTTTGCAACATACGGACCGTCCGCATTTATCAATCAAGCATGAGAATTACGCTGTTTTTAATTCCAATAATTGAAGGCATGATAGAGGTGTTTGGTTCATTTGCGTAGTCATGATATATATAGATGAGACTAGGAGATTTTCATTTCTCATCAATGAAAACTATTAAAATTTATAGGCGGAAAATTCACCAAAAGTTTTTGCTTTTTGAAATAACGTGGGACACCCATATCTACCTATAGGTACTGAATAGCACAATAGCTTTTCTTTTGCATAGAATATTTTGAGAAATAACGAATTTATGTAGTCATCTTTTTTAATCAATCTGTTTCAGCTGCTTTCTCTACGATTATCATTGTTGAGTGTTTAATTCCTTTTTGTAATATTAAATACTCTATAAATATTACTTTAAACTGAATCTTTAATAAGTACACGTTCTTTACGATACAAAATAGCCTCTAACTCCCTGCTATATTTTACTTTAGAGAAGAATTTAAGAATGAAAATCAAAGGAATATAAATCAAATAATTTCCCCCATGCTGAGGTTTTTTGCTGTCATAATACAAAGAGATGAATATTAATCAAACTCAATTTTTGAAAAATTGGCAATTATAAATGCTTTTTTGATTCCGAAAACTTCAAAAAAGAATACATAAAAATCGCTCCGAAAATTACGGTCTCGAAATTAAGGCGTCCTTTTGAGATGCAAATTTTGAATCCGGAGAGCTCAAGCTTTAGTCAATCGAAAATTTGATACTCGAAATTCTCATGAAATTCATAAAGCGATCTTCAAGGATAAGGGAAGGATATTAGAAATCGAGTAGATTAACTTTCGGCCAGTCACTGCTGTGGAATATTTTTTCTTCAAATATCCGTACTCTATTGTAGTAGCTAAAAGAGCTCTTAGGAGCAATCAATATCTTTATGTCCTAAAGACAGGAGAGGACCTGTGTTTGCCGTAAATAACGGAGTAGGTTTGAATTTATCTCATCTCATACTTGTCACTAAAATTAATTATAAACCAAATTGATTTCGAAAAGAATTTATGAAACTGATGGAATTTGATTGTTTGATTACAACTCTTTTATGAATCGTGTTAATATTTTTCTTATCAATTCTATTTCTTCACGTCATTATGACCAGTATTCATGTATTTAAAACTAAATATGTTTTTAACTGAGCCTGTATTCTACTATTAAAATTAAAAATCCTTGTTAAGTTTCGAAATTTGATTAAGGAAAATATCCCTTGTGATTGAAAACTCAAAAGTAGTTAAAATGTAATTTGCAAGGTTGTTCCATTTACCATTTACCTAATATTGCACGCATTTTGTATTTAAAGCAGGAGGCAAATACTTCCCTATAAACGTCTATTTGCAAGAATAGCTGTGTAAAATACACTTATGAATTTGTTTTATTTTCCTCTCTTTAACATTAATACCTTAAAAATGTACAGCAATAAATATATATGTATTTTGCAATAATTATTTAAATAACTTATGGAATAATATTGGATTCCAGAAATATAAATCAAAAATATATACTTTTTTAAATTTATTGTGCTATATGTGAATTAATTTAGTGTTCACAATGCCTTATTTTATATATCCTTTGGTTATATCGGTAATTCTGGCATTCTGACTCATGGAAACGCAGAATAAATTCCAGTACAGAGATACTTCAGATAGCTCAAAGTTTTCTTAATAACTAAAGATGTTTATAGTGTTCACATCACTTATCTCATAAACAATACCTATTAGAGAGTCAAATGCTATAAAAATATATATATTTTATTAATATAAATTTTAGTCAATTAATGTTATCCCCCGAAATATTATGCCAACATGCCTACGTATAGAGGCTATTAATCCATTTCTTGGTATTAATGGGATCATTATCTCATTGCTTTTGCTGAAAAAGGATACGTTTTTAAACTGTATCGTGATTCTAAGTCCGTGTAAAAATTACTTCCAGAAATATTGCATTTAAATAATAGTCAATGCTAGATTAATTATTGCTTGGTGGTTGGTCATTACATTTCTATTGTGCGAGATAATCCCACATCGCTATGAAATATCGCACAGCCATGCCAGAAAATATATTTCCCTTTCCATTCCTGCCCCCGTCCATTCTATTCCATTCCATCCTCCCCACAGGCACGCGTCTCCCCGCAGGGAACGAATTTACAGCACTCTAGTGAAGTAGCCAGTTATAAGGAGATGTGTTTCTGGGGCGTGTCGCCTATGAGCGTCGACTGCCGAAAGTAAGTTTTCGAGGAGAATGATATCGTGAAAATCTCGGCTAGTGGACGGTAGTAGTGTATGAGAGGCTAGAATTTCCCTGCTCCGCTCTCCCGGGTCCTCCCACAGAGGCTTTTGTTTTCGGGGAGCTAGAGAAACAGAAAGAGGGTGGCGGGCATATGGGGAGGGGCGTTAGAGGGACTGCGTGGAAAGGAGAATATGGTGGTCGCATGAAGCGCAGTGCTAGTGGTCTTCTACATAGAGCAGAAGAGACAAAGAAGGAGGATAAGAGATGGAGAACATGAGAGGGGGAAGTTATAGGACTCCATTGGCGAAGAAACGGAAAGAAGGGAGAAGAGCCTTACAAGGAAGGGGAAAATGTGTCGTGAATTCGCAACAGGGCCCACCCCTTCTCTGCGGCTGTGGGTGTATATATATTGGTGGAGAATTAGCGATAAATTCTATCACAGTAGAGCATAAAAATTGTTTCTTTCAGTTACTAATATTACATATTATTTCGTATCAAATAAACTCTACCCCCAGGAATGAACTGTATATTCAAAAGAAAATATGTATTCTAACTCGTCAAAAGCTACTGGTGAATCACTCTTGCCAGACCGATCGAAGAATAAGTGTCAAACGTTAAATGCAGTTAGTCTTTTTTTGCACTCAATCACATAAGGTGGATACAACAAATATTGGATTGAATCTAGGTAACAACAGGTCATAGCTGCTCTACTCAACTCACAAGATATATCATTCTGGCAGTGAAGCAGGCAAGGCATTTTGCGTGGTCATAATATAAAATTCTATTCTTACACAATGGAGTCATCACTTACACATAATATAAATAAAGGAAAACTCACTTACACATAATAAATATAGGAAATCATAGAACACTTTAAAAGTAGTAGTGTGGAGTTAGGACGATTTTTAGAAGGGTAAGATAGGAAATATATAATAAAATAATTGAAAAATCGTATAAAACATTTAAGGATGGACTGAATTTTATTTTATTTCGAAATTTATTGGTGCTAAATGATAAATAGTCCAGAGCAAGTGGAACAAAGGGCTGGTTTTCGCGAGTCTGCGAAACAAAGGACTGGTTTTCGTCAAGTATATAAAACGGTAATGTAAAATGTTGATAGAGGGCGGGATTTCTCAGTATTGCACTGAATCAGGAGGCCCTTTGCACACAACGCGACGTGAGCATTGGGCGGGGCCGTCGCATTGGGTGGGGAGGATGTGTTTAAAGTCATGCTGGCTCCGTACTTTCCAGGGGAGAGGGAAAAACTTTTAGTGTGATGCTGGACTGCAAGACGTTTGCCGATTTTTAGATTCTTTCACTGGAGCCATAAGGAATGAGGAAGGCATATTTAAGCAATGTTTACTAATTAATTTAAAACAATTATATCAACCTACCCTAATTAAAATTCTTAACACCTTTGTGTGAACTCGGAATGCTAGGAGAGTTAATTACACAGTCATTTGTAGTAGAATGGTGCATAAATATATTCGGGGTGGCTCTAGAAGTAAAAAAATGAGAAATATGATATTTTTTTTAAACAAAAAAATTTTCATTGGAAGTGAAACAGTTATTTCGCCACTTCCCCAAAGAAACAGCCCCTGTGAAATAGCGAACTGGCTGCTCATGAAACAAATTACAACCCGCAAAATGTACGAATACGCTACGCTTATCAAACTGACGCATGCATGGGCACGAATTACTTCAATGTAAATCATAAATAATATATGCAAATCAAGTGGACGGTAATGAACTACGCTTTATCCTGCTTTTTTCCTAACTTAATTCTACAATGCCTAAAAATATTTTTAACTAATTTTCGAGAGTGAGGCTACGTTATGTCGATGTCAGACATGGTAAATATTCCATGAGCAGATGCAAAATTGATAATTACGAAAAAAAATTAACAATATTGATGACTTAATCAATTTCACATATTAAAAAACCAAATACCTAAAATTTTCCCCCTGCACATTGTCCTACTCATTGAAAACCAAGGAGCCTTATGGCCGGTCGCACACTAGCGGATTGACAGCGAGGCGGGACGGGGCGGGTGGGGAAAGCCGCACGGCGTTTTTCTCGTACACTAGCGATTTAAACGCGGTGGATAAAGACAAGGAAGGACAGCCTCACTACTGAACTATCGCCCGGGCTAACCGCTCAGTGTGCGAGCTCAGGCAAG
>LYUA01000239.1:742590-758204 GCA_002093875.1 Calopteryx splendens | reverse complement strand
TGATAACATGTGTTGAATTTTATTCCACCCGACTCGTCCCGTCCCGACCCATCTTCGACCCGCTAGTGTGCGACCAGCCTTAAAGTCGACAGTGAAAGCATCACGCACACTGGAAAGCACATCATAGCTGATCTTCAACACCACTTTCAGCGATAAAAGACCTATCTTAACTCTCTTATACGCAGACTTCTCTATAAACAACCAAACAAACATCGTTACACCAACCCACACCAATACATAAAATATGAAATGGGGTATCATCAACAAAATGACGAAAAAAATTATAAAAACAGCACCACAGATGAACTACATAATGGCATTACCATAAGAAATATACAACACTTTCATATTGCCAGAAATAATTTTTAAAAATCCGACGTAAATATTGTCTTCGCAGATCACAACACTCTATACAGAAAACTGAGAAATTCTTCAGTAAAATACGCCACCATTGGAGAAATCCGACTTTTACTAAGTATGAAACTTGCAAGCACAAGATACAGATAAAACGAACTTCCATTGTCAAGAGCACACGGCAGGACAACGTGCGCTATTTACGATCTGCATTTGCGATTCATATTTTCGAATCTGGACACCCCATCAAAGCTACAGACTTCACTTTATTGAAACCCATATAAAACAGTGAAATAGACACATGTAAAAGTATCTCCAGCGTCTGCATTGGAGATACACATGAACTATGAACCAGGGATCGTTAATATTAAAATCTTCGCCATTGTTACAAAATTCGAACACGTGTGCACAAAACTCTACACCGGGAAAAAATCATGAACAATGAACCAGGCAGAAATAGTAAACTTTTCGGGATAGTTACAAAATTAAAACCAGCATGCACAAAAGAATTCGCATGCTTGCCAATCCCCACCACTCCAAGGTCACGATCACCCCAAGCAACCCACATGCCCCCTTCCTCCACGATCCACGGAAACCAGAGTTCCCCCTTCCCACGAATCAACTTACGTCACCCCTCCCCTTTACCCTCTACATGCATCACTTGGTCACTGTCTGTACCCCATAAAATGTTTTTTTTCCTATTTGAATAAGTGAACGCATTTCTACATTCTACATTTTCTACACATCCTTCCCAGTAACGGTCACCTAGTTCACCGAAATATTAGTATTAAGCTTCAAGGATATATTTATTTTTTTAATTATATTAAGTAAAATGAAGTTTTGTTGCCTAATTGTCAGTAATTACCTTCGCTCTTGGATAGAAGACAATATACAGATAAATGTCGGCGTCGGTTTAATATCATACTCATTTATTAACGTTTTCTCTAGGTCAATTAACTTAATTTAATCTAGTGGAGCATGGGCAATAATTCCATCTGAATAGATATTTGGTAAATGTATTACAGATGTATACTTACTTGTTGCTTCCATTATGTCGAACATTAATACAGATCTTCATTTATAGAGCACAACCATTTGTACACTCCATAAAAGTACTCGAATGAGTTATAAATATTATAATTTTGTCTTTAATGAACTAAGGTGAAATTCCGACAACTCGCGTGGTATTGTGTAGAATTATAGTATCTAATTTAAATGGAAGAGATGGCATATCACTCACGACCCTAGTTTTATTGCCGATACATCATCATCAGATGAGGGACAGGAATGCGATTTCACACCATGTTTAGATTTAATACCATGTTTAGGGAGGATGTGGGTGAGAACAAAAGATTGAGTGGTGTTAGGGATTCACCAACTGGAATAGGTTGACAAGGGAAAGGGCAATAGAAATGAGTGTAGAAAGGGGAAGTGTTGTGGTGACAGAGAAATCTAAAATTTTTCTTCCCCCCGAACCCCTTACACTTCTTAGCCCATTATGGTTGACCCACCACAACCAGATTTTCCGCTGGAAGAGCTTTCCCCTCCTCCCTAAACATGGGTTAGTTGGAAATCAGTTATACTCGCATTTCTGACAGGACAATTGTGTGTTACAATTAAAAATTAGGTCATGGGCAAAATTATATTTGAGAATTTGCTTATATTTAATTAATATTGACATAAATACCAAGGCCCGATTGCACCACACTTTCTTAAATCGATGATCAATATACCGGCATCATATTATTGATCGAAGATCTTACGATAACCGTATCTTCCAATCGTTCCACAAACATATGTTTGTAGATCAAAAAAGGTAATCATATGATCAGAAATTGTGGAACTAAAACCCTTTTATGTGTTTGCAAAATCAAGCTTTATTGCCGATTCCCGTCAGGTGACCACAATACTACAAGTATTAATACGATAATACTCGTATTTTTTATTTAATTTCATGAAGGCCGTGAGGTTTCAAAAATCCGTATAAACAATAAACACGCTTTTAAAAAGTTGAAAATTCCCGATATTTATTTGTGAATTCTCATCCTGAATTAAAAATCACTGCTGGAAATTAAAATGCATATTTTGTTGCAAGTAAAGATAATAAAATGAGCTAGTAATGCCTATAATTCTGTCACCCATACCCATGCCAGGAAACCATCTCGTCAATGAAACTACGATGACATGAAACGTCAGCCAAAGGGAGATGCAAACGATGTGAAGGATTTTGTATCAAAATAGTTTCAAATTGCTGTTAATTGATCAATCGATGGCTGCGTTTTTAGTCGAGTTATTTTTCATAAATGGCCTACTATGCTAGACCATATGTTGATGGGTACAAGACTGGGGAAGTTAACTTGTCAAAACTTTCCCTTCCGTGAGAACGATCAGTGGTAATTAATGAACACCAGTTCCATTCATTGCAAAACCCACGAAAAGATATTGAATATTTATAAAGACATTTCCAAATACATGTTAGATTTTTGAGAAATTTGTTTCAACTTTTGTGTGATAATGCAATAAGAAAGAATAATGATAATTGTACTCAAATGAATGTACGAAGTGATTGGACCACTCGTAATAAAAAATGTTCATAGTAAGGTTTTGAAAGGTATTAAATAATATAAATAATTTTTATAGTGCTATTTGGATCGATTTTAAAAATTTTTTATCAATGCTTTTATTTCCCTTTTTCAACAATAAAAGTATGAGTTAATGTTCGTGGTAAAGGAGTTAACTTTCCCTTCACGTCTTTAATACCACATCCAACCACGCAAATTACCGACTGTTGTGGAAATAAGTGCGTGTTGGGAAGTGTTGACGGTATGTTATCATTATTACAGTTTCTAACAATGCATGCATTAGGTACTTATCCACTTCAAATAAATGCACCCATACATACAAAATAAATATATTACTCCGTAGAAATAAATCCAGCGTTCCACTTTAATTGAAGGATTTGGTACATTTTCATTATACCATACTTTAAGTCAATTACCATTCAATTGCTACGCGTATAAAGAATATAATGCAATACCTTTGGTAATTTTGACTTATCTGTAAGACACTTCTTAGCTCCACGTATTACATGCGGAAGGAGGAATGTCGCAGTGTGCTTCAACATCCCTCATAGTTTTCGTTACAGCTAACGCGAATGAACTGGGTAGGAAAAGGTTTTACGTTGTTACACTCATTACTTTCATCATTTAAGTACCCGTATGTTTTAAATGCATTATGCAATAGCATGGAAAAATATATATGAAAACTGAATACTCAATAACTAGATGCAAAATATCGTAAGAAAATGCGTAATTTTAACTCATGTATTCATACATGCATAAGTCATGTTTTCATATATACTCATTTATATAAGTTACAGACATTTTCCCACGAGTGCACTGCAAGTCGATTAAATAAAAGTAATAATTTACGGATTCTATTTACATGTCAAATAATAAAACGTAATCCGACATTGTTTTATTCTCAATTTGATCACCCAAAATAAAATACTTAATTTGATCGAATCTTATCCCCGATCAACAATAGTTGTCATTGGTGGAACGCATTAAACGAGATCGTCAGTCAAATCAAGGAATAATCGGCGATCAAGCGTTGGTCTTCGTTGGTAAAACCGGGCTTGAGAGATTTTGAATTATAAATCCCGAATATCCCTTTGGCCCCAGACCTACTAAGCACCTTAGGAGCTCTTCCGTGCTTAAATTTCAATGAAATATATAAAATCATATATGAAGTGTTGAAAATAGGTTTTATGATCGGCATAATATAGGAATGATAGGAAAAATATAAATAAAGAATTCTACATGAAATATTTTGATGTGTCCTAATTAACTATTGTGTCTACTTTCATCTGTATTTATTCTTTCATCTGAAATTTCAATTTAAGTTTGAATTAACGTCAAAGTAAACTTTACTCTGGATGGAGCGCTGATGCGTGACTCTTGGTGAAACGAGATAAAGGCGATGGAGTGTGAAAAATACTGAACAAAATTTGAATGAGATCGGAGTTTTGAATTAAGAGAGTGTACATCTAAAGCTGTACATAGAGTAAAAGGCTCGTTAATCGCATGGAAGGGAATTGCTTCAATGAAAGATCTAAATATTAGAAATGATAATCGCTTATAGAGTGAATTGTATTAGATAAGAAAAGCCAGCTATTCCTCGCTTTACTTCGTTTTTGTGTACAATGCCAAAATATTATTTGCGCATTTTAACACAGGAAACGAAAATTCGCGATGTATATTAGACATGGATGGATTATAATTTTGTTGAAATCTTCGACGTGAACCGACTGTAGAAAAAGTATAGTACCTATTTTGGATAAATTGGTTTAAATTGTAATCAATATATGGATGTGACAGTTAATCAGGAAAATGTCTGAGAGTTGTTATATTGAGATATTAAATTTTTCTTTATAATTTTTTGACAACATGCGATTGCTGAGTTTTTATGAAAAAAGTGAGCAATAGGCTACTAGGTTTTGAAAATTTAAATAAAGATCAAAAAGCACTCAGTACAGCAGTTCTACTTTTTAAACCTTGGATGCAACAAATTTATTCAATAATTTAATGTTTCCTCATATGATAATTTTGCACGACCTAAGTTTTTAAGCGTAGGAACATCAACGGGTGCCAATATACAGAAAAAGCAGGTACGCTCACATCTTCCCAGTGTCGTCCGTGTGGAGGAGACAGTCAGTTAGTGGAAGGATGGAATGTAGGACGCTTTTTTTACGACGAATTATAAATCCCTGATTATTACATATAGTTATGCCTGGGTCCCTAAATTTCAGTATGGTGAATCTTTGAGCAAAGATTCCTCACAATGAAGATTGCTTATTCCCGAAAAGATGAATGATGAAAAGGGATGTATGAATCTCCTTCCAAAAGCACTTCAATTTGATCAATCCTTTTCTCGAATTTATTCTCTTTTTGCGCAATTCATCTTGCTGTGAAATAATTAATCTCAAATTTATCCCTCTTTTATTCATTTTTATAAAATTTTTCATGGTACGGTTAATTAGATTTTTCAAAGTTGACTTAGAATTAAACGAGTTTTTGTGCACAGGAATGTTTCCCTTTATTTTGAGGGAAACATTACTGAAATATGTCATTTTCCACCATTGCCATATTCCTTCTACACTGTAGTAAATTAGACTCGTAGCTTTTAGTAAACTTTTTTTTATAATCAGAATAACCCTTATTGATGGAGACCTACATGAATTAGGTCAAGCTGCGATTTCCGATACCCTTCCGACAGTGAAATGGGTCAAGTATTTAGTGCAATGCTGCGTTTTTCTGTGAAATATGTCTGGGGGCTAATGAATAGTTTATTATTTAGTATCATATATATAAATATTCTGTTACAATTTTTATCCGATATAGAGATATTATTTAAAAAAGTTAAGCTCACTTATTTCGTTCTTTATTGTAAATTGAATATTTTTTGAGGGTGTGAATGTTATTAGAAAACATTTTCAAGTTTCTAATAGAACCACTCCACGCATTAAAAACATAAGTAACAGACATAAAAGAACCACCGGTACGCGTATTTTACCAATTTAATATCACTAAAACAAAGACTTTATAATAGAAAAATATAAATATTTTTCACCTTTTCTTTCATCGTTAATAATATTGACAACTTTAAAAATGTGCGTTACTGTCACAGTAGTCAATAACTTTATCAATGGCAAATTTCAATATCGGTACACCATTCTCAATGTAATGAGAATTCTTTAATGTTGTTCAGAAATGATACAAATAGAGTACTACTACTCCTACATATAATTATGATTTTTGTCGACTCTATGGCACTCTATGTGCTCCTTGCCCTTGAGTGGTATTTGGCTGTCATCAGGTTTCCTAGAGTCCGTCATTGATGCTTGTGGATTATTCGATGTACAGTTTTTTAAGCCGCAAGCCAGGGCGCTATCATCTGTCTAACTGGATCAGCTCTTGGAATATCTGCATATAATTCTCCCAAAATTATATGTTTTCCTTTAAAATGAATTTTGATTTATTTTCATAAAGAAAAAAAAAACATGGATAATTTGCTTTTTCCATTTCTTCAGAGATTTTGATTTTTTTGGTGCAAAATTGCCTAATACCCCCAAAAAATAACAGTAACAGAAGTTACACTAAAAGTAACAGAATGTTTACTGTGTGTTATTTTGCGCTAGTTCGATCTACCTTGACTTCGCTTTGTGGATGTGGAACCCCAAACAGAAGGAATTAGTCTTTGAAACGCAGAGGAGAGCTGCCCGTTTCGAGAAGAGACGCTATGAACGAACAGTTTGCGTCACACATTGTTCTTGGAGAATCTTAAATGGGAGCCAATGGAAGTAAGAAGATAACATGCGCGTCCTAAACTGTTAGAGAGACATAAATCATTCGAGTTTAGCAATGAAACAGAAGGAATCATTTTGCCTCCACATTTTAAGCCGTTAGACAAGGCCACGATGGCAATTTGAGAGATGTTGACGGCCGAACGGATAGGAAATAGGATTCCTTTTTCCGTTTCGTACAATTCGTAAGTATAATGGAAGGAGATAAATAATAACAGGTAGTTTGAGCATTGAGGAGAATTTTGGCTTACCAAATGTAAAAGGATTCAAAGTCCTAAATGCAATAAATTTTACTAATGGCTGAAGACCTAACGCACCCTTGCAAACGCCCTTGCGGCGGCTTGCAAGGCAATATGTAAGTGTGAAAATTGTCGAAACTTTGGTTGGATAAAATTAATAGCGTGAAAATATACTAAGGGGTTTAACTTTAATTATCATGAGTATAACAATTTTCGAAAACTGACTCCCAGAGCATATCACATTATTGCAATTATTCTAAGGTGAACATGAACAATAACATGTTATTAGGTACTCTCTCTTTAGATCTCAAATGGCGCGGCTGACTTGGATATGTTGGGTTTGATGCTCTTTAAACACCGTTTCATTTATCATTTAATTTTGATTTTCCGTGATTTAGGTATTCTTTTTGCAATAAACTGGCAAAAATTAGGACATCTGGAATAACCGATGAGTGCAAAGCTTTAATCACCGTTACATTTCTGGTTTTATTCCCCAAACTATAAGTGCACATTTTCAATTGAAATCTGGGGCAAATAAATTTCCGAGTTGGTGAAACATTTCTCTCCGTATATTTTTTCGTCTTCATGATTATTCATTTTACCGCACCGGCGCTTGGTGCTCATGAAAAAGAGATAAAAGGTAAGAATTTGAAGTGATCATTCCACGATGGCTCTGTTGTCTGAAATTTTCACTCTCCCTTATATATCATCACATTTCGGGTTTCTTTGAAGGTTCCCTACCGAGTGTACCTTATGCCCTCCAACTCTTCAGATTCCCTCACTTTTTGTTTCTCCGCTTCAGTAATAAAATCTTTTGTTTGAAAAACTTCAACCGGCTTAAAGCATGCTTCCCCTCCACCCGTCTCTGCTATCATTTTATTCTTCCCTCCATCGCTCTCAAATTATCGCGGATTGTATCTCTCTCAGAATCCTTTTAATTTATGGTGTCTGTTTTATCTTATTCATCTTTCTTCTTTCTCTGTCTTTTAGTTCTAAAATACTTTTAAATTCATTTTTGAGAACCCTTCTTGATTCATTGAACTTCCATTTGGGTTTCTTTAAGATTTTCTCGAAAAATCAAGTTAGTACTGCCTCAAGAAATTCGAAATGCAGGAATCGTATTTGTATAATGAAAAACTAAACTAAATTTATTAATCCATCTTCAAACACTCTCGTTCTTCCAGGAATAATGCATTTCTTATGTTTCTTCTGTTCTTCGATAAGATTTCAATTTTTTCCCTAATTATTTGAGTGAAAAAGCTGATATGAATCCATTGCGGCGAAACATATATTTGCGTCTGAAAATTTTTCGATTTTATTTTCTTAAATCAGTTGCAAAATTCATCATTATTGTTCACGTTAGTTAGGATTCAAAATATGGCTGAATTCATCTCCATTTAAAAAATTGCAGAATGCTTAAGTTGCATAATGTAAGAAGAAGCATAAATACTCTTTTGCACTTCTATGGCGCTCAGTTTATCCGATATTTTGAAGTAAATAATTACGGCGAATAATACAGATCCATGCATATGTTTTACTTAGGTAGTAGAAATAAACAAGAAAATTTCATTATCCATACTCAAAATATGCCCATGGACGCAATTAGTAATTATGCTGATGCACGTGTTTAGAAAATGAAGTGAAATGGGTAGGAATATTTTTCTCAATTTTTGTCATTAATTAGAAAACAGGTCACTGTAAAAGTAATATTGATTCTTTTCAAATACCTAGGTGTTATATGGAATATATTTAATGTATTGAGATTTTTAGATTTACTCACCTGGAAGATATAATCGTAGGATTTTATGTTGTTCTTTTACCTCATAAATCTTAATGGTTCAACGAAAAAAGTTAAAAATATTAGGTCTAAAATTTCCTTAATATTGACTTCCATTCGAGGAATATCGTAATGGAACCGTATCTGCGTCCATCGCGGACTGATCCATCTTCGCAGATGATGCCGCTTTACATTAATTCATTGTCGCAAAGAAAAAGCGATATCCATGTAAATTTTAATGCCTTTGATCTAAACTTTCCAGGATGAAAGTTTATATTGAAATATGTACTCCTGAGGTTGTTTCCTATTATTGTGTGCTCATAAAGATCGTTTCTTTGATTTTGATTCGCTGGTCATCGGAAATATTTTTCTTAAGCGTTCAAATCTTAGTCACTTGGAACATGTTCTTAAATAAAGCTCATCATTATGCCATGCAATATAGGTAGGTAAATAGGAGAAAAACTGTTTTTTTTCTTTGGTCAACTAGTTTTATGCATAGGTACTAAATTCTTACTTTCTGGGGTTAGCGATGGACGTTTAGGCCTATAATTCTGGCATAACTGTGGTAACGTTTCTGCTTTACCGCTCAACGAAGAGATTAGTACTTGAGGCATGCAGTTAAACAAGTAATAGAGGCACGTATCCTGCGCTCTTTTATGTTTTACTAATTTCGGCGGTATGAGGGAGTGGTACTGGAAAAACTTGTTTTTCACTGTGAGGTAACAGAGCTTCAATAATAACATAAATCGATAAATAAACGCCGTTCAGCGCAATAGACTCGTGAAAAAAATGCTTCCATAGTTGTGCAATGTGTCAACATCGGAGTACAATTTTAACAAACAATACCATCTTTAAAGGGAAAGAAATCCTTGAAAGACATTTGTTTCTATCAAAATTGACAATTTTAGGTTTGGTCTTTTATGGAGGATATTTCACTTTTTCCACGTGTAGTTTTAAACTTCACTCGACTTCTGTATCAATTTCTCTTCAAACTTTAGCCGAAACCCTATATCTTCGTAGCTAAGAATCACCGGCCTTTGCTCTTCTTCGTAATTATTTAGTATGCCTTTTTCTGGAAAGTTTGATGCAGGAAAAGCTTCGCAATAAGGCACCGGCTACATGGTGAATGGAGAGTTTTTGGTTCCCACTGAATCAATATTTTAGCAAAATTAATGTCATAACCATTTTCCCTGTGAGTAGTCGATACAAGAGATATAACAAATGAGGTGCCCAAAGTTTACCTTGATCCCAAAATTTACATCCAACATATATAGAGTCAGGTAAATGTTTCCCCTAATTATTTTTTTCTCGCCATAAGCTATACAAAACAATTGTCGTCTATCATCGATCATATTTGGAGAATTTGTTCATTTTTTTGCTATTTATCATTATGGGTGTAATTAAAAGACATTAAAATAGATAAATAACGGTCCATTACAGAGAAGAATAGTAGGTATACCGTATTTTTAAATAATGAAATCTCTTCACGTTTATAGGAGTGGTGATACTTATTTCATCAAATAACTGATTACTGTCGATGGAATCTAGCATCATCAACATTCTATATAATTGATCTGTTATAGATAGGTATTGCATTCCATCTAACAACTAAGTATTTATAATATCTTATAAATATTTCTTTCATTCAATTTTTCTACCACTTTCGAATTACATCTAACAAATGTCTCTCGTCTCCCTTCTCGAATATCCCATAGAAGTGTCCTTTCTTTTCATACCAGGTTTAATCTTTCTTCGTTAACATTTTTCTAGCTCATTATCATTATTCTTTGTACCCACACCTTGGCAGTCTCTAAGCTACCTCAAATACCAAGTTTGAATACAAAAAGCACCAAAGTCCATGTATTCATTTACATTTTATTCATGCTCTTACTTTGTATTTCATTAATTTATTCCCTTCTTCTTGCAAATGGCTCTCCCTGCAACGTAATTCCTTTCCTAATACCCCAACTACCACTCCTATTTTCTTCCAAAACGATGCGTGCGTAATATTTCAGCTGCTCCCCCTGCTTTTGTTTATTCCTTCCTACTTTAATGCTTATATTATTCGGAGCCGAAAAACTTCCTGTGAATCTCATTATTTTAATTATTTTGTGGTTAGTCTTCATCTCATATCCTGTAATTCACTCCTCAAAAAAGTTTAAGCCCATTGCGTGGCATAGCTAACTGACATAATTATCTCACCTCCTATTATCCTCAATTTCATCTCTTTCCATCGTACCCTTAATATTCCTTAGAGTACAAGTTACCAAGTATCTCCGAAAACGGACAACCCTATCTTATTTTTTCCCAAGTCTTCTTCTCCCCTTCCTTCTGATCTATCTTTTGAACTAGTCTGTTAATTCCTCGTGTTTATGGTTCTCAAGATTTTCTACACAAACCTTTATATTCCGTTTTTATGGCTATCCTATATAGCTTCTAAAAATGCCATCCTCTTATCCTAACTATGATTGGTTTTTGTGTCATTTCCTTTATAATCCCTTTAAGATGTCAATATTTTACTTTCGTATACTCATGAAACCCATAACCCGTTTTAATTTTAAATTACATTTTGGAAACTAAATTATTCTCAAAAAATGCATCCGCCCTCGGGAAGTAGTGCGAGTTGATGGCACTGTTAATAAATCTATACCTTGCCAAAATGTAATCCAACTGTATCTGTCCAAATGTATCTATCTCTTTGATTACCTTAGAACCAAGTTTTAGTTTAAAAAAACTCGTTCTGCTATCTCTTAAATCATTGTTTAAAAAATATTCTTCACCAGCGGATATCGTTATCAAGATACTAGCCTTTTGTAAGTAGGATATATGTAAAATAGAGAATTTACCTTATTTATTTAATGTTACGAGATAAAATAACGTTTTGGTGCATTTGATAATGTAAACCCAGAATTTATTTATGAAATTTTAATGTAAAATTTTCAGAAAAAAATGTTTTTAAAATTTAATGTTTAAAAATTTTAGGAAGCGCATTCCATTTCTTAGCTAAAGGAGTGTAATGCCGGCCACATCTATGCTTCCTCAGACTGGCGTTTCCTCTCTGCCCTCAACGTTCTGGACCACAGCGCCATTTTCGTAAAAGATAAAACTCTATGTTTGCCGGGTCACGGAGCACAACAAAGCGTGTTCTCTTTGTGTATTTCGCTCTCGGGAGATGAATCCTTTGTGGGGGACCCTTCCCGCCCCCTCTCTCCTCACCAGCTCATCCGCGTGTCCCTACTCTCACCCCAGCACGTCCTTTGGTTCATTCCACGCCTAAATCTTGCGCACGCTCACATGCACCCACATAAACACACAAAAACGCTTCTTCCTCTATAACCTCTCTTCTATACATCTAAAAAAAATGGACATGTAGGCCGTACGAAACTGGGTCCAAATTTTTCTCATCCTCGTTTTAGTTAGTCTTTCTGTTTAGTTAGACCCCGTCGTCAAGGATAAAAGTATCCGATCGCCTAGCCCCACCGTTCCCGGTCGTTTGTGCAAATTTCTATACATTTTCCTTTCATTTTTCATTTTGTTGTTAAACTTTAAAGGTCATTCTTCTCGCACGAATCTAAAAGAATTAAAACGGTTGTATTCGTATATTTAACCATAATGGATGGTTAAATTGGGTGGTGTGTTCACACTGACTTTTCGCGCGAAATACCCTAGTGCGTTTATTCTTTCGGTGTAGACAGTGATAAAACGATTGTTCCATCGAGAGGCGGGCCTTGCCTTTGGCATTACTGGTAGAGTATTGTGTCAGTCGTACGGAACAGATGTTGATTGGTTGATCTATGTTTTTAGAAATGCTATTCCAGCTCCGATGCACTCCTTCCTTTTCCCTATTTTGCCCTTTATTTCTTCTTCTTATCCATCCGTCGCAAAAGAATCCCACCTGGCACAGGCTTTAGGAACTTTCCTTTCCATACGGCGGTTTAACAAGAAAATTAGATGAAAAATAAATGTAAATACTATGTTACCTACATATGTGGTCTGGGTTTCCGTTAATTGTCTCGACAACTATGTTTTCATTCGAGTTAATTCTAAATAGAAACACTGAGATTTTTTTTCAACTTGAAAATTAATGTAATATCATGCTAAGGTCCGTATACGCCTCTCTTTGTCTCCACAATAAGGTCATTCATTGTTGAACTTTCGGTAAATGATTTTTAAACTAGATTTTAAATATTGATTAGTTTTATGGCCCTTTTCAATGCAGAAGTAACGCTGTAATCTTTACTTTAGTTTCCATGTGTAGTCTTCCTTACATTAATATAATCCAATCTGCCTGATTCACTGCCTAATCACTTGTCCGGAAAAAAAGAATGTGTTTGCTGAGGTTTAACATTCAAAAAACACTTTTTCTGGTCAACTTTAAAAGTTAACTTCGCTGGATTAATGTCTGGAAATGGAGACCTCCACTGAAGGTTACCTATGTACACTCGGAGTGCCATTTCTTTTTTCCCTCTGTGTCTCCACAATAAGGTCTTTGTGGAACTTTCAGTAAATGATTTTTAAACTAGTTTTTAAATATATTTTTTCCTAGTAGAAATGCAGTAATCATACTCTTTGCATGCACAAGGAAGAAATGACAACTCATAAATTGAGTTTTTTTTTATTTCTGTTTCACAGTTATAACCTAAAAGTGACCTTGAAACATATTTCGTTGTGGTTGAAGAGCGACTGAAAAAAAACGTTGGCTTAATGGGACTATCAACTCCTTTTTTATTTGAAATAATATAATATGCTGAAGCATACAAGGTAGCTGAAAATAGCTCTATATGCTCTGTTTGCCTTGCTTAGATATATTATATAAGGAACGTTATATGTATCCTATATTTTTTGTTGATATTATGAAAGGATTGAATGTGATAAAGATAGGTTGAATATGTTATTTTTTCACCAGCCGGACTGTTTTACACGCAGCATAAATTTATTTTTGGGATAGTTGTATAGTGTAATGAAAATGATGGATATTACAAAAATTGAACACAAATATTAGTTCTCCAGAAAATCCCATGTCACAAGAGTGATTTTCGTTGACCTTAATGTTTTTAGAATAACTTTTCAATTTGAATATTCATTAAAACTTATCAGGAAACCGATCTAAGGGAATAAAAAGGCCAACTATGGATGTAAAAATATCACTATATAAATTATTCCGCTTTGATTTCCAAATAGTAACACACTTAATTTTATTGGAGCTTTTGGACATTAAAACTAATTTATCATAAGATGTTCTCAATAAAATATCAATGTGTAGGTATACCCATACATTGAAATCAATATTTTTTATGACTTTCAGATTTTTGAATGTGGTAATCTGTTTGAAATATCAGTTATTTTATTTAAAGATACACAAAACAAATAGATAAGATAAAAAATTTATTAGTTTACTATCGGTATGACCTTATATGCATCATTATATTCACGAAAAGTCTACTAAAGGTGATAATTTTAAGAATATTTAGTAATCCTAGGGTTACTGTTAGTCATAGAATGTTCCTGTAGCATATATATTCATTTCCTACTAGTAATTTAGAGCATGGTACCAGAGCATAGAAAAATATAAGCTGAAAGAGAATTGAATGAAATATCTTTAGAAGAGATGCTTTAAATTATTGTAAATAGTCACTTCAGGGATTTAATATGACGCAAAGCCTGTAAGGAATATATTCAGGTATGGAGTACTGAATCATAAGAAATATTAAACATGGTGCCCCATGAAAAATATTTTTTATTTTTCCTCCCATGATTATTATCTTTTTTTGTATGGCTAATATTTAAACACAATTATTTGTATTAAAAAATATAGATCCAAAACTCTTTTTGCCATAATTACATATAATAATAGAACTTTTTTTTTGCCATGTCACTGTAATTATTTGCCCTTTCAATCTGTAAAAATTTATGCTGAGAGAAAACTTAAAGCATCGAATGTTTTCTATAACTTTGAAACGCTTAGTTACATATCCTGTGTTGTCATCTACGTCAAAAACTTCAGAATATTTGCGCTAAAGTAATGTCAGGCTACTTTTGGTCACCTTTTCCCATGCTTGGTCTTTTCTCTCACCCAAGAAGGGACGTTGATACCACTATTAAAATGGAAAATCTAACTTATCACTCCTTAATACTTGTCTGATCTCCTCTCTACGCATACGCCTTGTGGTCATCCTCATTCACAGTATGCTTCACTTATCCCCTCTCCCCAAGCACCACATTCCTCGCTACACCGTGATTTTCGCTTACAAGGCCATCGCCAAACCCCCCCCCGATTTCCACCCCTTAATCCCCCATCAAAACTATTATCCAAAAAAACTCCCCCCACCACCCCCCTCCCCTCCGTTTTCGGGAGATTTGAAGGCGCGCGGTGCTCCCGTCCTTCCCCCTCCCCTCCATTTTTCCTCTCCTCACTCCAGCCGCCACCCCTACCCACGTGGAACCAAGGGGAGAATTTTCTGGAAACAAAGGAGCATCCACCGAGGGCCGAGCGATGGGTGAGAGGGAGGGGAGGGAGGGATGGTGGTTGGCTGTTCGATCGAATGATGAGCGCCCCTCTGATGGCGGTTGCCGGAATCCTCCCCCGCCCCCAGTGGATCCCGACGGCTCTCAGCCGCCCGTGATCTCTGGGTTTGAGAGAGACAAATATGGAACGCTTTGAGCATGGGTGAGGATGGGTGGAAGGGATGTGGGGAAGATAGGGAAACGAGCGTCCGAAAACGGATCGACGAAGTGGGGGGTGGGTTCGTGCGGATAGAGAATTAACGAGCGGTGCATCAAGGGGGTTTGATGGTTTTCGAGTGACGAGGTTGGAATGGGGGAGGGGAGGGAGGACGCATCGGGGCGGGCGTGGCGGGGTCGAGTGCGTTGGGGAGGTGGA
>LYUA01000239.1:704332-714936 GCA_002093875.1 Calopteryx splendens | reverse complement strand
TTGGTAGACTTCAACCGCTAATCCTCAGGACTCCTCAAAGGAAAGGAAAAAGAGGTTTGCGGAGGAAAGTTTGGGGGAGAGAGAGACTGGAAGAGTGGTAGGAAGGGGAAGGTGGATTGGTTCAGTGACCCCGTCATTAGTTCCGATAGGATCGAACAGCGTGCTCTTTTGTTTCTCCAGCCGGAATGGGGAAGGGAGAAGGTAGTTGCGCACCCGAGGGTAGGCCGAACTTTAAGCACGGTGGTTCTCTGTGTGGGACTATCGGCTTCCTTTCCTTCTGCGAGTCCAAAGGGACGTTTGAGGATTAGGGGGTGGGTACGTGGCGTGATGGCGATCGTAGACACTGGCTGGTACGAAAAGACCTACCTACGTCTTGACCCCATTTTGCATAAAATCAAAGCCTCACTTGTTAAGTTAATGGATAAACCCCCCGGACCACGGGTAACAATTTAATTGACCCTCTCTGGGACTACGATCCGTCGGTTCCAACTAAGCGCAAGCGACCGAAAGTTTCACCCCTCCCGTCCCATTTCCCTTCTCCCTAACCCCCTCCTTCCCCCTCCTCCCCACTCTTTCCCAGCCAAAATTTGACTATTGCGTTTTCCCATTTACAAGAACCCAAATAACTTTGAACAGCCGATGAGGAGATGACGAGCCGGTCAGGTAAATCGATCTCACCAGCATGAGAGACATGTCGGCATGTCCAGAAAGCGGCCCTTTAAGCGCTGGCGCCTACGGAGCCAAGACTGCCTGTGGTTCCGGTTGAAATCAAGGTAGAGTTTCAGATGCTTCAGTTTTCTATCTCCTCGGTTTGCTAAAGAAATTTTAAGAATACTGCAAATGAAACTGTTTTAATTCCGTGTTTTATGTGCTTGATGGTTAATACGAGGTATTGTCAAGCTTAAGCACTGATCTATATGTGTTTTGATGCTGCATCCAAGAATAGGATTGTTTCATTGGTAGATAGTTTGATGGCCGCATTAAGGACGTTTTATTGATTATTTCGTATTATTGCACAGTTCCAACAGTGCATTAAAACATAAGAAAAAAAACTTTATTTAACTCTTAGCTTAAAAATAAAATTAGTTGATACTTTAAACTAATTGCAACGTTAAAATTATGCTTGTTAATTAATTCCGAATTTCCTGAAGATTCAATTAAATGAGTTTGCATCACAGAAATTTATTAAAAATGAATTAATTCATATTAGCCCTAATAATCTTCGGCAGGCATTGCGAAATAGCCTACTTTCCTTGATAATTACGTAATGCTTCGCCAAAATAAATAATTTGCATCATCTGTTTGAACAGGAATAATTAATGAAATACTTCCGAGGCTCATAACTGGTGTGTTTGCAAATGTCCCACAGTCGATAGCCTAAGTTGTGGAGTTCACCTAATTCTACTCTAAATGAGCCATTTCTTTGTTTTTAAATCGATGATGTAGGTTAAACGCTTAACTGCGGCTTAAAATCTCTATACATTCTTATAACTTGGAGATCCACATCTAATAATATTGGAGTTGTGTTTGGGGCATAAAATCTTCAGTGGCACAGAAAATTACAGCAACAAAAACCCAAGTTTTATGTGGTGTAACTCACATGTTATGAAATTCCCGTGGAATAAGTAAATTTTGTGATTGCAGAGCGTTAGTATGGCCTAAATTCTGTTGGTAGGAGTAAGGATGAATGGATAAGGAATATCAGGATATATATTTTGCTAGTTGAAACACTTTATTCTACTTCATATTTAAATAACTCAGTTTTTTACGACACTTAAAGTAAAATTTGAAAGGCTACAAAAACTCGAATATAAATCTCACTTATCCAACTACACTAAGTCGCTTTCTTATGACTCGTGCATGACAAAATTCATTAAACCGATGGCCACCTGTTAAGCGTATTTAAATATTTTATTCGTGAAAATAAAATCAAAGGCGCAGCATTGTAATTTTACTACACGTCTTTGTAAGTTATGCATGGCCTTTAGAATAGGTAATCTTTTTAATTGAATATTTATGTAAAGACCTTTGATGTACCATTTATAAATCAAACGAAATCGTACCCCCACAATAAGTTCAGCTTTTTGCGATGAATTCATTTAAATCTCAATGATTCGCATCTTCAGCTACTCCAACCTCAGTGATAGTGGGAGACGTTCATCATATTCATCAGGCAATTCCATGAAAAGAAATTCAATAATCTTGAATTAACTAGCTTTAAAAACAAGTTTTTCTTCTCAATACAAATTTTCATCACAGGTGTGAGAAAAAAATTCGTTTAGAGACGGCTTCAATATGAAGATTTTCAGGGACACCTTCCCGCTGAGATATATCAAATCACTCGTGCACTCCTGAATATATGGCATTGCCCATACATCTTACCTGTATTCGAATAATGTGACCATGAAGAAGATATTCTATAAGCATTGTAGGGCCTCATTTAAACATTAATCATAAAAATCCAGAAAAATAAACAAAAATTCTCTTTCATGTTGTGTTTCCTTCACGCAAAAAGAAGTCATTAGGATTTCATAAATTATTGCAGTCCCCACCACCATAGTGATCAACTCCAAGGTGGTTTTGAGAATTCATAATAGAACTCACCTCATAGTAAGCACCATTTCAGTTTAAATTCACATTTCAGGGCGGCATTTCCCCTCCATGTACCATCATCGATTCCCGGGGAGATTTAAAATTTTTTAAAAATCACACAGATTAGATTTACGTGGGGATCAAGTGCCCCGAAACACTTCGGTCAGTAGGTGTACCTATTGGGCTATCAAGTAGTCTGATCATTCCTCGTGAAAAGCTTAAAATAATCTTGTGACTGAAGACCGCCATAGGCGAGTCATCTTCTGTCAGTTTTCAAGAAAGTTTTAATAGTCATCAAAACTCTTCATTTTACGTATTTAAAGTTCTAGCTAGATCTGTAGTGTACGATTTCGCTTATACGAGAGTGTTTCTTAAGAAATATGGATTGCTGCAGAGCTGCTGCTTCGGCAGCGTCGCTTGTAGTAGGGTACCACAATAATATTTTATGACAGTAATGAAAGGTCCGGAGAATTATTGTAACAATCTTTTATGGGCCTAATCGTAAATTTGTTTTTATTCGCTCATAAAAATCAGTAAGAAAATGCTTGTATTAAAGCAGAAAGGTCACCATTGCTCTATACTGGTACAAATAAAATAAAATTAAGTTGAGCACTTAGTTGTTTGAAAAGTATTGAATTGGTAATTAATTCAGCTACCATATGCATAATTTGAGTAACATTGAAGTAATTTCAAACAAAAAACTAAAAAAATCATTTTTAGACATGCTGTACTTTTTAAGTGTCTATAATTCATATTAATCACCGTTTATTTTTTATTAACTAACGGTATTGTTCTCGTGTGAATATTAGTTCTTTCTCTGGTCAGGTATTTTTGTCAATTTAAAAAAATGTAATTTGTTAAATGTTTTTTCATTATACAAGGATCAGAATTGAGTTTATATTTAGAAAGTTTTACTAATGGAATTAAATCACGTTTCCGGAAAGCGCTAATCAAATCCATTCCTTTTTCATGAAACCTCGATCCATTTCCCTAATTACCTTTCCTTATCTCTCTAATTGCCTTGTGTCTTTAAAAGAGACCTAATCACGAAATTTATATTTTTTCAGTCTTTGAGAAAATCTCTTTGTGCTCGTAAAACCCTATGAAATCCATTCTTCGAATTTCATGCTGACTAAATTTTCCCTCATCTACACTAGGGATATATTATTTCCTAAAAAATAAAAATTTCCCGATATTATCTATAGCTTTTACCATGCCTAACATGTTCGATCTACTTTTGTCGTGTAAAGCTCCGGGAGATATGCAGAAACTGTACGAGGAAAGATTTTATCAAAAGACAAAGTTGAAGTATTCTCACTTTCCTTCATTAGAAATTATCGTCAAAGGGAAATATCCCAAAGAATTGATACATGATATCTAGTATAAAGTTCAAAAAGAGCAGAATAAGTCAATACAGACAGATATTAAAAACGTGTGTTGCGCTATGCGAGTTGTTAACCGCTAACAATGGTTTATATTGGGTTGGGATGATGTGTGCAAGCTGACAAACTGTACAGAAAAAAATGTTCAGCCAAGACACTCGATAACTAATTTACTCAGTCACATCCGATTCATTTCCTGTTATACCTACACCATACATCAAGATAAAGTTTTACATATAATCCCACTAGGGAGGACAATAATAATATATTTTCATCAATTGTGAAAAAACATTTTCAATGGTAAAAGATAGCGATTGATTTGCTTGCTCCTATCTCCTTAATATTTTTCACGGCTGGTGTACTAACACCCCCTGCCACACGCCGTTGCGATGGCTTGCTGGTTATTACGTAGATGAATGTGGAGTTAAGCAAAAGATTAACCTTAAACATGTAATCTGTTTATAGAAGGGTATCCATAGAATTTGACCTCAGATTTGATACTTCGTATGGTCTCTGTACTTAGTATCATTTCTAAGCTCTAACTCGCAGTTGAAACCTCTAATCGTGAAAATAATAGGGTACCTAATATAGGTAAAATCTGGGATATTGCGATAGTTATATGTGATAAAATGCGACCTTTGGCGTACGGAAAACGATTTCTTGCAGGAAAAATGAAAGGCAGGCTTGAAAATAATACGTCAACTAATACCCTCTTAAAAATTTGAATTATTATGACTATTGAGATTTTTTTTATCTGCACTGAGTAAGAAAAGAGGTGAGAATAAAAATTTGAACTCTTAGAGATACTAAACTATACTTACAACGTTTAATATGAGGCTTTATTGAAATGAGCCTGATAGTTCTCCTTCCATTGACATGGGTAACATTAAACTGCGCTAAAGTGGGAGAGCAGAAGTGCAAAAGGTAAAGCCATAGGACTTTTCATGTTATTAATTGGTAATCTACTGGTTAGGGTAGATTTCTGATGGACACAATCTCAAAGTTAAAATAACCCTTTATTTATTTCCGTATGCTTTCTGCCACCCTTTATTCTATTCATCATGCCTATCTTTCTCTCCCTCTACCCGACCTGCACAACATTATACCTACTCTCTATCATATTCTTAAACAATCCGTCGCCACTCACTACGCACTTCATCCAATTTTCTTCCCTCCTTTTCATTTCTCCCAATACCTTTCCATTGTCTCTTACAATAGTCATAACTACTTCCTCCGTTTTTCTTTCCATCGATTTCACTTTTTCCATCCTTCCCCACACCCATAACTCTAAAGCGTCCAACTTACGCTTGTCATCTTGCGTCAACGTCCAAGTTTCCGAGCCATTCAAAACTACACTCCATATCGTCTTCACTAACCTTTTCTTTACATCCATGCTTACGGTCCTCGTAATCAACTTTCTCCTTTTTGTAAAAGCTCTCTTACCTAAAGCGATTCATCTTCTAATATCCCTACCTCATTGCCCATCTTCGTCCAAAACGCTGCCGAAATAGCTAAAATGATCTATCTGCTTAAGTTTATGCCCTCCCACTTTTATGCTTATCTTTGGTTTCCTATGTCTCGAGAACCTTCTTCGTTTTCTTTTAATTTGCATTAATTTCTTACCTATAAAACTGGCTCTTTAGTGCATTCAGCAATGACTGCAACCCTTTGGCTGATTGGCTAAATAAAGCTTGATCGTCCGCAAACCTGACTGATTTTAATAAATTTCCCATCTAGTTATTATCCTACCTCTAGTTCATCTCACGCCTCCCTTACTATTTCCTTCACATATGCATTGAAAAGCACCGTTGATAACGGACATCCATGCCTTACCCTCCGACATACTACTTTCCATACAGTTTCTCCAACCGCTAACCTCATCTGTTCAGTCTGCGGCAAGTACAGGTCCTCTCTCCTATCCCTCCAGTCTACTCCTATATTCTCCAATACCTTCGTATTTCCAATTTATTCTGTCACGCTCCTGGAAATCTACGAAGCAGATAAACGGATCTTGATTATTATCTGTTTTCCTTTCTATCGGTGACCTCATTACTGCTATGGCGTATCGTGCACCTTTACCCTTCCAAAAACCCAAACCGATCTTCTCTAAAGTAATTGTTTGTCTCCATCTCCGTCCTCTTACTTAGGATCTTGAGTACTACCGTTGCTGCTTGCGAAATCAAACTACCTGTCTTATATTCATCACATTGATTGCTGCCTTTCACTTTTTTGGCTTGGGGTTTAACACTGATCTAACAAAGTCTTATGGTCCCTTCGACCTTCAGGAATGAATGAAGGGCACCAGAAAAAATGTTCCTTTCATGTTTCCAAAACTCTTCAGTAATAGTGCCTGGATATTATCGTCACTCATAGCCTTGTCCGATTTCATTTCCTTTAATTCCTTCCCAATTTCACAATCTAGTAAGCGTTAGCTCTCCTCTTCGACACAATTTTATCTTTATTTATTTCTAAGTTCACGGGCATAATGTCTTTACCATTTTGTTATTCTATGCATTTTTAACATCTAAATTGGATTTCTTCAGCTTCTATTAAAACTTTTCCTGATGCATCTGCTTTAGTGTGCACGGGTTTTCCGTTCCAACTTCCTGACAGTTCTTTAACTCTAATGTAGGTACTCTGTATCCTCTTCGGAGTCTTCTTCTCCTGCTGCTAACGACCAAGGAATTCGTAAGATGACCATGGAGGTCTTGCCTCACCGGGTCCGTGCCCCCGTAGTTGCTAGGACTAATTTCATATTTATGCCCATCATGATTTATCGGGATAAATAATTGAGGCGGTTTCCTTTTGCCTCCCTAATGGTGTTTTTTAACATTACACCATCACTTAAATAGAAGAACCACTGAGGTCGGACGCATTTGCAGCCACCCTACTGAGGAGCCGACGCTGCGTGGAATACTTTTTTTTCGGGCCCCTACTCTTCGACCTTTGGTTGACCCTACCAGGAACAACTTTCTGGCTCCCGTCGGCACTGCTCTAGGGGTCGTCAGAACACGCTCTCTAACCTCTCCAACTTTGTAGTGCATAAGGGGGTAGCGATAGGGTAGGAACTGAATTAACAACTAAGGTATGTATGGAGAGGGGGACTAGCTTTGAGGGATGAAGTTGACTGAGAAAACACGGTGTGGGCCAACAAAACGACCACGGCCCTGCAATGAACTAAAAATAGTGGCGAGAGAGCGGTCGAAGGCGGGCCAGGGGGTTTTTATCGACCGATTTATGAAGGCAGATATAAATTTGAATCGTGGGAAAGGATCGGAGAACAAAATGCGTTAGGCATCGTTCTTAATTAAGGAAAGAAGCGAGAGGAGAAGGAATTGAAATGATTTTAGCGGGACCAACACCATTTTTGTGGGTCATCGTGTTACCAACCCCTTCCCTCATATCTCTAATCGCTATTTACTCAGCACTCTTATTTCACTCGTGTGTACCCAGTACCCGATTTGGTAAAGAACACAGTTTAAACTACTCATTCTTGTCCAGGTTCATTTTTGGGAGAATTAACAGCTTACCGGCTTATTTTTTAGATTCAAAGAAACGTAGAAATTTCCTTGTCTGTGAATAAAATATATTCCAGAATGTTTATTTCTTGGTGGATTTTTGTCATATTTACGTTATTATTCTTGAACTAAAGCACGAAAAGGAAGAATAATGTAATGGAATGAATGAATAACACTCCATCTACTAATAAAAATTAACTAAATATATTTACGAAAAATACAAACAGAAGTACCGAGAAGCTGTGATAATTGTTTTTCCGTAAGGTCAAACATTAATTTTTTTCGAGTGAACAAATCATTTCATTCCATAAAACATGCACTCAGAGACACATTAGGAGGGGATGAAAATCCGTTGATCATATTATGTTTATATAATACCTACTATATTTCATAGCAAATTTCATCTTCCAAGTATTTTTTCATTAGATATTTACACAGCATGTTGGAGATCAGACTGCTGAGACATCAAAGGAGGAAACACCCAAAAAGCAGCATTCTAAAAGAAATAAACTGTTATTTTGAAACGCAGTTGACACAAAGGGACGTTGATTCGGAACATATTACCATCCACCAAATGGGATTAGATGAAGAAGAGAGACAGACTCAATTTAATCAGCTCGGAATTAAATTCTTCGGCTTAGATGAAGGTCTCTTCTTTCAGCATCCGCGTGTGACTTTGCATATTTTACCTCTCCTCATGGGCTCTCAAAACTCTTTTCCATTCCCGCTTCGCATTCTCTTGCCTCCCCGAAATCAAACACATTACTAGAGTTGCTCGTACTTCATGCGTACAATTTTTTTCCGCCCGTTGACTTTGGAATAGCTCAGGCTTGTTTCCCTCTCTTGTCCACATGCTCCAAGTTTGGAATCAGCTCTCCTTACGGCAATATTCGAAATCAGTGCTTTCCTTCTTCCTCGACTAAGCTATGTGGGCACGTCCGTTCTATTTTCATGGAATAAATACATTCATTTTTGCATTTCTACTCTTAATGTCTTCAACTATCCCTTTATTTTTTCGAGTGTTGGTTATTCAAAATGTTTCGTACATAGCCTAGTTAGCATAGTTTTCTTACCCAGGTTATATTTTATAAATGCACGGCATCACTTGTTAGCACTATTTCATATAAGATAAAGTTGGTATATAAGAATCTAGCAAAAAAATGCTAACGTAAAAATGGAAATAAAATCATTAATTACTCAATATTTTTAGTCCATATAACCTCTGAAAAAAATAAATCACTTTTTTTGTGGTGGATTTCTATGAAAACATACCATAAACTGTATCTATCAATCAGATTGGGTCGGAATGTACGCAAAAGCCATTTTTTAATTCGCATTTTTATCAGGCATGATGAGATTGCATTAATAATTCTTAATATATCATATTTATAATAGTTGCAATAATTTCTCATCATGAATTTGGATAATGAGATTCTCTGAAACTCATCTACTACCTCTATCACTATCAACTTATTAGTATCATGTTCAATCATATAGCTTTATAAATATGTCAGTACGGTTCAATAGTCGATGAACTCGGAAAACACATCAGTGGAATACCTATCGTAATTTATAATTAGAGAAAGAGTATATTGAATTTACCTTGTGAAACGTGCGACTACAGTTATGAATAAGAATCCTAGATTTATAGATTACTTACTGTAAAAATCAGATTAATGGAATCTGCGCCATATGAAATTCGCAAATGAGAGAATATTGGCAGTTCATTTCGTTGTGCCTCCGGGGAGTGGTTTCCCAGGAACATCCAGCACCCTTAATACAATATAGTTAGTGTAAAGCTGAGGGTGCCCAGATCTAAACCCAGGCCCCCAGATCAGTAGCTAAACACTCTACTCTTGAGGCTACCACCCTCTTAACGGTCTATGTTGCTACCTTAGTTTGTAAAATTGAATATTCTCTTGTATTTCCCATCAATCACAGATGACTATAAATTAAATACAGAGGCTTGGAAGTTTAAAGTTGATTTCTTTCAGTTATTAAATGTAAATTCCAAATTCAGTTCACTCCATGACAATGTGTGCCAGAGTATATTTTGCCTTGTACCGAAAACAACATAGGTATTGATTGATTTGGTACAAAGTTCCGTTTCCAGTTCATATTACAACTATTAAAAGTTAGTTTTGGAATTACCGGCATCGTTTCTTCTCCATCGTTCCTGAAATTTGGGCGAATATGGGGAGATATGACCGCCGTTACACCTAATGCACATTCCCCCTACCACACGCCCTTATCACGGATAGATGTGTAAACATTTAGCTTCGAAAAATAGAAACTGGAAGTAAAATGTAAAATATAAAATGCTTGCGATTTGTATTTAAAGTGTGCAACTAACCTCATTGTAATAATTGTTAATAAGAGCCAGTCCATTGCATGAATTTTGATTCCCTTGGCAACATATGATGATGTACTTCTCGGCTTTTTACGAAAATTTGTTTTTCATAAGAGATAACTCCAGAATTCGACAGTAAATTTTGACTGAGTACGTAATAACATCATGAAAGCTGTCGCATAATTAAAGTTTTCCGCCTTATATTTTTTATTATTAGTATATCGGCTTTCCATAATCGGAAAAAGATAAACTATTACATTCTTTTTCATTCGCTTCTGAAGGTCTGAAGAAAATGGAAATTCAGGAAAATTAACGAAGGCAAATGTTAGTACGAATTTATGTCATTTCTTCCGATTAACTGCCTGAAAATTAGCGTAGCTTTCTTTGAAAATGATAACCTATTGTTTGATGAATCAGCACTACAGGCTTAATTTAGCTCCATTTTAAAAATACACTCCTATACCTACCACAACGAGTCCAGAGTAACTCCTTAGTCTAAGACGAGATCAAGGACATTGGTCATTAGTCTTACAGCTGATCACACAACCAGAAGTCAACTGCAACATTGACTTTCTCGTGAAGCATGTAGTTGTCCAGACGTCAGAAAAGTCTTTCGGATTGTATAAAATAATAATAACAATGACGACATTTATTCGGCGAAATTAGGGCCTATATGGCCCTCTCTTATATTTAACCTTCTTAGACAATTAACAACAAATACACACATCCATGCCCTAGGTGGTGGATGAAAATCCACCTAGG
>LYUA01000239.1:671655-683373 GCA_002093875.1 Calopteryx splendens | reverse complement strand
AGGGGGGGGGTGGGAAGTGTGAGGAAGCTCCCTGATCGGAAACACACTCTCCCCATAACTCCCTTTCAGTCTCGAGGCATTGCGTGTTTTCCAAAAAGGGAAAAGAAATGATAGAAACTCATACTTGGGTATTCGCTCACAATAGGTTCCGCATTCTTATGCGATTGAAACTGGAAATGTATCCTAAGGAGATGGAGCAACGCGTTACCATTTCACGCTTTCAACTCCACTTAAGATTTTCTCTCGTATTTAAGCGTGGAGAGCAATTTTCTCCTACTTGAATTCGAGGTGTCGTCACCCGGTTTAGAGATGGGATCCGCTTTCGTTGGAATAGGACGAGTTCATGATAGCACAAAATTTAAAAAGTAAAAAAAAATATCTATTGCGTGTTTTTTTATTGAGATAGTATTGCATTGATATGTGAATGTTGTTTATATTTAATAGTTTTTATTAGTGTGAACGAGAAAATTTAAAACGTGGTGAAATTAATCATAAAAATATAGATAGCTATTTTTAATAATAAAAATAAGTATAACGTTTTCTCATACTAACCAAGAAATAAAAACCGAAGTTTTTACTATTGTGTTTCATGAACCCAATTGTAGTGAAATAACATACCTAAAAATGTGCGTAAGAAGAGGAAATCTTTCATCGATATTTCGACCAAATGGTGATTGAGAGTGGTTAGGTTAGCGGATTTGTGAGTAGATACATGGAAAGATAATACTGGACAAAGGTAAGTCCTTTAAAAACAAACACATGAATAAAATATATTTTCCTGAATTTTTTAGCATGAATATTTATGAAACATACAATACCTATGACAAAAACAAAAGACTCTTAATATGGGTGCCTAAATACCCTCTGTTCATCTATAAAACAAATTTGAATAGCATTTGTGTCAGTATAAATCATTTTCTTATACATGCATCATAACAAGTTTGCCTGGCACAAAAGAGTTGGTCAATACGAAATCGTACAATATGAAAAAAAATATTAGGTACACGTAATTTAGCACAGATAAATGAAATTTTTGGTGTTAAAAGCAGCTGAAATCTTTCAAGGCCCGTATTTTGATCGAGGTTGTCGTCCAGTTTGGTGGTAAAAGATTAGATTGATGCACATTGAATTCAAAGGTGAAGGGGTGAATAAGGTGGGCGAGTAAGAAACTAAGAAAGGGGACGGAGGGAAGTACCTGTAAGAAATTTAGTTTTAGGGTCGTGGGTTTCATTTGTTGCAGAAGAAAAGGTTGTTTAATTTTGAAATTCAAGCAACCAAAATTATGGAAAGCTTGAAATAAAATATGTTAGAACATTGGCTTATGTCGGAAAGCAGAATGATTTGATAGTAACATCAGAAGAAAAATCACACCAAAAAATTGAAAACTATATGTCTGTAATTTAGAATGGGTCCCTGTTATAAATAGGTATTCTCCATGTCTATCACTCAAGACCTAAATTTTTGTTGGTAGCTAGGGTGTGAATGGTCCATAACGGAGCTAACGGTAGGTCTTTTATTTAATGATGTCAAATTGGAGACCTAAGTTTATAAGAAATACTATTTTTTTAAGTGGATACAGACAGGTAACCCTAATATGAGAGAGACAGCTATAGCATAATAGCAAAATACCAATTTATGAACGTTGATAACGATTATTGAATAATGAGTTTCTTGTTAAATTTCTTCATTTGCTCACTTTTCATTTTTTTAAATTGAGTAATGTAATCATTTAAGTAAGGAAAACTCCTATACTTCCATTTCAGTCAACAAGTTGACGTGAGCGTTTAATTAGGGAGAGGACAGCGTGGTAGATATGACAGGTCGATTCTCACAGTCGTTTACTATATCATGTACAATTCAAGTATTTTATTATGCTTGAAAATGTTAACTATTCACTTTATGTGCAAGTTATAGATTTAAAAATTACTTATATACCATAATAAACCATAGATCTTAGTATATCGTATAAAAGTTGAGGAATGAGTTTTTTATCTAAACTATATAGGTGTTTGCTAGAGGCTCATGCATATTTTAGAAAAATGAATTCCACCTTGGTACCTGGTTTAATTTTAAATCTGAAGTATCTTAAGATTTGTTTTTTTAATTAACCGGATAAAATTATGATGCAGCAATTATAAATAATTTATTGAACAGGCACCTGGAAAAATTGAATTTACTACATTTCAGGTACATTGAATAGTAAACTATGAATGAAATTCTGATGCCATCTAATTTTGTGCCTATTTTGACATAATTAAATTCACCATTAAATGATAGAAACAATCCTAGCTTTCTACAAGAATTTATCCCATTCTTATTGCCAATCTATGAGGTTACCAATGTGATTCTTCACCGCATTTATCACATTTTTGATCATTTAACTTAATGGCTTCCAATATCCGGATGGATTGATTAATTTCCCAATGCAATTACCTGCCCTGGAAAACGTTTACCTAAGGTAAACAGTGGGAAAACATTTGGACCTGGTAATTTAAAATTAATTATGATTCAATCACGCCTGAATCGTGGTGGATTATTTCATACCTAATGGTGGCGTAAAATCCATCGCTCCATCTCTGTTTTTTTTTGATCGTGGCTCTCTGGAAAAACGAGGGGAATAAAAACGGCTGACACACACCATCAATCCTTCTGCAGTTGTTCCTTTTATTCTTCCCGGTCTGCTAAGATCGTGAGGATGCTGCCGTTTGTAACAATTGAACAAATGCAGGCGTAGGAACGAAAAAGCTGGGCACAAAGAATCTTTATTTTTTTCGTTTTGGGCACGCTGTGTAGGTCTGGATATTGTGGGGATGGATGTCAAAGGGTCCGATAGCTCTGTTCAAGAGGTGACGAGAGCAAAAGGCTCCTGTACGATGTGCTCTCTCCAGCACCCTTTTGAGCTCTCGTAGTCTGTGGTTCCGTCGCACATGAGGCTCCGTCCGTCCTCAGTTTCCGATTCTGCTCTTGGCGCATCCATTAATTTCCTCCATTTGGAGCGTTTTTATCAATAAAAGCAGAATTTTCGATAGTAGTACACACTGACTAACTATTTTTTTTCTCTTGGTATATTTCCTACACTACACAAGTTCCAAGTCGGGATGGTTTTTTTTCTCTGGAACACAATCTTGTAATAGGAATTAGTCAATGGGTTTCTAATTGCATATTTAATCAGGTGAGGTAGGTATATATTTTCCAAATTTCATTTGAAATTAATAGTTATAAGGAGTTCATATTCTATTAAATCTTTTCATAAAATATTAGGTACAGTACTCTTTTAATCAACCGGAAAGACTTTATGATAAATATCCAAATTATTGTGTGCAATGCGTCAGTTTGAAAGAAATATTTCACTGCGATAACCATTAAATCATCTTTAAAATTAAGAGTTGTGAGGGCAAACTATTTATTCTAATGGCGTATCATTATATATTTTTCTCCTGAATTTTTCACGAAGTATCGCATTGCAGTTAAATACAACTCTCTTCCACTGAAATCCCTTTCAAATTTAAAAACATATCACTTATAAAAGTACCATATGAAGGCATAATAAAAAACCAAAATGGGCTCAGATAATAGCAATCATTTTGTTCATATGGTAATACGTTCGTTATCACACATACTTTTCAGCGCAATCTTGGAGGAAATGGTAAGGACGAAGTTGCAAGGACGAGAGTTAGTATTGGAAATACAAGGTGGTACCAAAAGTTGTCAAGAATTTGAATATTCCGCTCAAACCAGTATCACTACGAACTTCTGCCGCAATATGCCACTTAGCGTGCATTTCAGCTTCCAGTCTGACAAGTGGCATCTTATTGAGTGCGCGTGTTTTCTAGTTTTAGTTGATTTGGTTACACAATTCTTCCGCGAAATGGTTGAAGAGAAGAAGTGAAGTTTATATGAATTAAGTTTGTTTTATACCCAATAAAACTGCTGCTGAAACTCAGCGAATGCCAAAGGAGGCTTTTTGTGACGAAGCTCTAAGTCATTCAAGAACCTTTTAGTGGTTAAACTATTTCAGATGTTTGGGAGTCTGTGGAGGACAACAAGCTTTCAGGTGGTCAATCATCTTTCAAAACTCCAGAAACGACTGCGAAAGAGCATAAGGTGGCCCTTGAAGACATGGTATTTGTAATAGAGTTTGACTATCATGAGGGACATGTCAATGCATTCTAGCGGTTATACTAAATATGATACAAAGGGCAGCGAATTTTTTTCCGAGACCATCGGGTTGACATGCACATTGAGCTGGAAGCTAGAGTTCGAGATCACTCTAGCTTCCTAACCAGGGTCATAACATGCCCATGAACCATTGCTATACGGTTGAGTCTGAAGCACCACTAATCTCTACAGTGGAATGCAATTCGGAACTCGTAGACAAGGGAGAACATAGTGCAGTAAAAAGCAGCTAAAACTAAGGAACACGTTTTCTCATGAAGATACCCACTGGTTAACGGGCAAATTTAATTCACGAAAAGTGGAATTATCGGCAGAATTTAATACTGCTACTGGTTCTAGTGGAATATTCATCATCACCATCATAGTCTTTCAATCTAAGATTGCTAGAGTGCAGCCCTTCATTCTTCCCTATTCCATGTCAATTCCCTCACTCCCCCGCTCTAGGTCTTCCTTCTTACATCCCTCTTTACTTGTCCTACATATTTATCCCTTGGCCTTCCCCCTCGGGACTTAATATTTAATGGAGCAGATTGGTGCTGCTTGAGATCGTTTACCCTCATAAAATCCTTCGGACACGATCAAATACGACCTCGTATATACAAAGGACTGGCGTCAGAATTAGCACCGTATTTGGAGATCGTATGGAAGTCCCTAAAAGAAAATAGTCAATGTCCGCAAAGTAGCTAATATAATACGTATAAAAGCGTCGATAGGGAGCATCTGAAAAATTAAAGTTCAACCATCCGCACATTCATTTCATGAAAGGAGCTTGTAATTTCAAGTTTGATAATAAAACTCTCCATGATATTTTGCACTCAGGAGAGATTAATGTTCTATTAAACGCAGTTCATCTGGAATTTTAAAATTTCAAAAACGTGCCTCATTTGCCTGTTACTCACAAAGGTACACGCAGATGTACCGCCATAAAGGCCATATTCTGTGTAACAAAAATATTTTTAAATCGAATGCGTTCTAAGGTTTTTTATAGATGGTGTTAGCTCCATTACAATAGAGGTCACATCAGGTGTTCGCCAAGAAAGTGTCAATTTTTCACCCTTCACTGCATCAGTTAATATTAAACCTTCTTTTATTTACTAACAACTCGGTACTCAACATAGATATTAGCTGTCCTGAGGATAGATAGTATAAGTATATGACTTAAATGCAATACAGGACTGGTGCGACGAGTAGCAAATTGGAATTGATAATTAATTGATACACCTTTCGGAAAAGAGTAGTTCTACCCCGAATTTCTATGTTTTAAATGTACCGAAATATCAATTATAGACCCCATTAAATAAATTTGATGGTAGAGGCCGAGAGATTCATGATAAAAAAAGTAAAACATACTTGCGTTACCACGGATCTGTTATCTGTTCCGTGGTAACGCAAATATGTTTTGCTTTTTGCACCCCTTTAAATACTTGGAATGTTAATTTTACTGCCGATCTCTCCCGATGGAAATATATTCTTGGAATATGCAAAGAAGCTAGTTGAAAATTAGGATTCATTGAAAGAATATTGAGGAATATATTGCTAAGAGAGGGACGTTATCTTTCTCTAGCTACCTGTCGCTTAAAATGTTTCTACTCTATGGAGTCCTCATGAGGTGGGTTTGAGTGCCGAAATACATAGCGTTCAGCGATTTAGAGCAATATGAATTGGTTTCGTGTGCTATCTTGTGGTAATGCATTAGGATTTAAAGAAACTGAAAATGATTTGAAATTCAACATTAAATAGTATGTGGAATGAAATAGTGTGCTTGAGTTTCCGTTCTCACGAAGAGGACCTAGATTTGTTGCACGCCGCTATGATAAACTTATTATCTATTAGCGACTATTGGATGAACTAGGTTTGGATTGTAAATCGATTTTATCGTATTAGTTCCAGCAAATATCAGCTCATTTCCAATGCGTAGAGTAATATTTAATGCTCATAAATTGTAATTAATGCAATGCTGTTTGTAGACTTTGCTTCCATCGCTTGGATATTCTTGATTTTTCATCGGTCACTTGCATGAAAGTTACGTATAATTTTGACACTTCAAGCCTGGCGTGCAATCACCTCCTTACGTAAACTTGGGCGCTTGCAAGGTATCATGGAATATTAAGGAAAAAAATGTTAAAGCAGTATAACTTAAATGAAGAAATTTTGGCCAAGAGATTTGCATTCAATTTTTATACATTTTTAGTGAAGTTTTTTTTCAATAATATTTTGCAGTTTTCTGAAGAAGTTGTTTATTATATGTTGTCATATTATACGCCAACTCTTAGAGCTACTAAATTATCATGTTTATAACGAAAAGATAATTTTACGTAATGGTTTCATTAAAACTATGGAGTATGATTTAAAAATGTATATTCGAACGAAATCCTCACGCATTTACTTCATAACAAACTGCTCAGCAATCCCCGATATCCCATGCAAGTTTTTTTCCCAAAAACTCATACCTAGATGTAAGTTAAAACAAATGCAATTTTGAAAGAGTAACCACATTTTCTAAGAACTCTTTGCGATATTTATATCCGTAACCTAAGATTCAGGTGAAGTGAGGATATTATGCACTACTTTACCCATGTCCTAAAATGACTTCTTCAGTAAATTTTCCATTTGCTTCGATAGCTACTTGTATATAATACCATATTAACTGTTGCAGGAGCTCATGAGAGGGTTTTTAGAATACCAGCCATGTGACTTGATTATCCTTCAAGACCGCATCGTACTTCTAATAAATATTCATTGTATAAACTCAAATAGTCATTTCCTTTCATAAGCATATTTCTCGCATTATCGATCATCAATATTAAAGATTATGTTACGAGGGTAGATAATGTGCCCTCCTTGTTGAGAGTATGCATCGTAGTCAGGTGTTAGGATATCTCTTGTGTTACTCAACATTTTCTTTCCCTTCCCAATTTCACAAAACATTTCACACATTTGGTGGAGGGAAAAAAGTTCAGAGGCACATCCTAAATATAACTATTTAAAACTCTATTGTAGTTTGGTGTTTGTATTTATTTTTCCAAGCGATTATGCTATCTTTCACCATTTAAAATATACCGATGCAACACAGTTTAATGTTTTAAATCTTATTTTTTTTCATTACCTGCAGGACCGAAGATGGCTAAAATGGACGCCACCCTTTTCCTGCTCCTGCAGTTGATGTTCTCTTCGGCAACAGCAAAAATAGGTGAGTACTGAATTTGATCATGTGTTGTCTACCTACTCTATTACATAGAATAATATGCAATGGATAAGATATAACCAATTCTGGAAGTTTTAATCGAATTTTATTCTTAACCGAGGAGAGCGTGTATATAGACTTTTTTATTTACGTATGTATTTAATTAAGTTATTTGATTTTGATTGCATTACTGAAGCGATTCAGCTAAGTGTGACCAGATCATCTCCCATTTTTTCACCGCAAAAATAATCAAAATAAGCTAAAATAGGTTTTCAAAGATATCTGTATATGGCTGTTTCTTTTGGAAAAGTTTTTTAATTAATGTTAAGAATTGGTAAAGCTAGAAGAATCTCTTCATAAATTTAAAATGGAAAGTATTGGGCTATTTACGAAAATTTTTAAATATATTTTTTTTCGAACACCCATAATCACGAAATGAACAAAGATAGCCTTCGGAAGAATTTAATATGGTTACTTGAGTATCGACCAAATGTTTCGCTCTATGAGGAAACTAACATATTTTTTCTGCATTTGATGACCTGGCTCTTACTTTTTAATTCTTTCATCAGGACTTATATTTATGTGGCATAAGTTCCTATTATTATCAATCAGTTATTGTTTCGAAGGATGGTATCTTTTCGGTACCCATTGAAAAAGGTTCAAGGAATACGAAGGTACACAGACTATTTTATAACGCAGAAAAAATTGAAAAATGCCAACAAAAAATTTTCTAGGAATAAACTAGCCTTTTCAAGTGACTATGAATGTACGTCTAACTTGAAATATTACGGTACGTTTGTATATTATATTTAAAAGAATTTTGAAAAGAAAAGTTAAGTTCACTCAGAAGAATGAGTTAAAAATAATGGGCTGGATTTTGTAGAGATAGGTATGAGTAAAGCCGTTTAAACCCTTTTAAATCTGATATAGAAGAGAATGAAAAATAATCAACATAATATTGGTTAATTTGGGAAAAAATATTTACTGTAGGCTGGAACGATACCTATTCTTCCCATTTTTACGGTCAGAGTAATTGAATCCTCATACTCAGCATCTGGTAATCTACGTTTTAAATGCATGCTTTGGAAAGCCCCTTAGAAGTTTTAAACTGTACGGTTATCGTGAAGCTCATCTGTTTTATTTGGTTTATTTCCATCATCAGCTTTTTTTATCATTTTCCTGATTTCATACCGGCCAGAAAGCCTATATTATCCCTTACTCGTCCCCGCCTATCTAACGTTTTCCCGTTTCTTTTGTAAAAAAAGAGATCATTAAGTACAAGAGTAGGACTACCCAAAATTACGCTTACGCTTCAATCTGCAACGCTGCGAGTTTAGAAGGCTAAAGTCCTTTCCATTAATTTTGGAGATCATAGAGTTAGGTTCTCCATGGGTTAACGTGGGATTTTGTTTTGGCCAAAGTATAGTATAGTACAGTACGAAGTATTTCAGCAATGTCACAATAAAAATGTGTCTGCATTTGAATGTATTGCAAATGAAATCTGAGATCATCGGGAAATTTTGAGTTTCACTGAGATATTGAGAGACCAACCACATATGGTGTAGGTCTACTGTTTCGGTTCAGTACTCAAGATACCTATTTTCATGGAGTACGGTTCTTATTACCGTCGCGTAAAATTGACCGCGAGGCACACGGGGAAAACCTTCCCATTGACCCATCGTCCTCCCATTCCTCGATGAAAGATCTTTTTAGCCTCACACTATGGCTCTCCCCGGCACCCCGCTGTCATTTCGAACGTTTTTTACGGCCAAATGAAATGCAATCAATGGCGTTGTCACGGCCAGCTAGCCAGCGAGCGGCCGCCCGCCCATGGAAACGGATTTCCTCCTTGCCGTGTCACTCGGAGCATTGGTTCCCCTTTCTCCTTGTCATCTTCTCGATACGAGACCACCTCAGCTCTATCCCCATCCTCAAAACCCCCACGGTCAGAGGTCGTAATAAGGAAGATTTATGGGAAGTGGGTAAAGGGACACGGGGCTCGGAGTCACGTAAATAACAACTGTCGTTAATTTTTTTTACCCCAACGACCACGGTTCTCTCTCTTTCTCTCTCTCTCTCCCTTTTCCGGGAACGCAAACGGAATGCGTACGCAGGTATGGATTTTCGTGTAATGCGAGGGAATTGAGGGACCGAATTATTTTCCATCCGCGTAATTTTGGGAGAAGTGGTCTATTGTCGAAACGTACGAGCTGTCTCGTAGCTGTGAAAGTAGTATCTAATAAAATATAACTAAAATGAGCATTGCATACTTAATTCCCCCCCCCATTAGCGATTTATTTATTTAAGCCATATTATGCCAGATTTATTCGTTTTTTGCGCAAAATTATGCTAGGAAGGTGAGGTAAAAAGAAATATTTTAGCTTTGGCACGTTGGAGTCGAAGAAATATTCATTTTTGTAAAGAAACACTCATTTTTGCAATAGACCACGTTCAAACAATGTTTTAATAATCATTCTGTCTTACTGAAATAATGAAATAATTTTAGCAAAAATATCAATATAAAATAAATATTTTTGAAAAAATATATTTTTTTTTCCCTCAACAAATTTCACTTGCCTGTTTGGATCGGTTCCTCAAAATCCCCTTGGAGAGAAAATTTGCTGTCAACATTTTAGGTTTTATAATTCTTGCAGGTTACCAAGTCTCAGTGGACATTGAATTTAATCTTCAAAAGCTTTTAATATTATTATGTTAATATTATTATGTCACTGTAATGCTATCCAGAGTATATGTTACACGCCATCATCGCCATCAGGAGTTGGCATATGTAATATTGTAATGCTGTCGATCTCCAATCTCTTCTAATCCCGATTGCCCTCAAAACGCTTATAGAAAAAATGCAGAGTGTATCTACTATATCCGATAAATCCTTATCATCTAAAAACTTTATTTAATAATCGATTTTACCGTGGTTATTATTGGAAGTAATGACCTCCAGTATTATAATGTACTTGAAGACATCCTTTACAGATGCTGAGAACATTTTCTTCGATATTGCGGAACACATAGCACATCGCTACCAAAATGTGTTCAATTGTTTCTAAGAAAATTCAGTCACCGATTTCGTTTGAATGGCCACGAATCTCACATGCATGCGTAATGCATTTATGCAGCTGCGGAACGGGTGGGGGGGGGGGCAAGGGCGAGAGAACGCTGCGTGGAGTTGGGTAAGCAGTCAGTATTGAGATAAACTGGAACACATTGGATAAAGGAAGTAGGGCATGTTTCCATTACGGCCTGTGACTTTTCTCTCTCAGCCTTTAAAGTGGAGTTTTACGATGTTTCCTTCACTGCATCAGCTCCGAATCCACTTTTATTTTTTTCTGTCTCTGTGTAGCTATTCCCAACCGGCTTGAAATAACATTGGGAAGAAAACATTCCTTAGAGAAATGCGGTGTTCGCGTTTGGATTACCTTGAATAGTCTCCTATAAATTCTTCTCGGTAGGTTATAGAACTTCACCAGGTGCACGTTTAAAGCCTTCAGCGTGTTAACAGTGGGCCCAAAAGTTTTCTACATTGTATGCTGGTACTGCTCTTGCTGAATTATCACTGTCTTGATTTATACCTGAAGTAGAATCTCCCGGAGGAAAACCTAAAACCAGCCTGTGAAAAACTTTTACAGACATAGAAATCGGTGTTAAAAATTTTTTTATAACAATAATGCGTATATATCGGTACCTTAACTGTATTTTTAATAGGAGTTAATACATTTCATTGCTATCCTTAGACTTATGTGGAATGTTCATGCTTGATATATGTAGCTGCTCTAAATTTCTGTTCTTATAAAACACTAGTTTTTGGTTGGTTTTTCAATAAGACTATCTTTATATTTAAGTTCAATTTAAATACAACATTGTGGTGACTTTTAAATGTGACAAAGACTTTCAAACAAGTCATGAAATAATAAATATTAGAAGAGGCTCGCCGCTGGGTTTGCTCAATCCGCAACATTTCAGGAATAAAAATTATGCACACGGAGTATTCTGGTTACCTACATTTAAATTATGTTAGAATATTAACTTTTGACTTGGAAATTTTCACGTGAGGTTTCCCTTGACATGAATATTTTTGATGTCATTGATAAAAATATATGTTGTAAGAGAAGCAAAACATGTTATGTGGTTTTGATTTGAACGACCTTTCATTTGTATTTTAAATTGCAAGCAAAAATTTTAATTCGAAGAGTAATATCTTTTTAAGACTTCCATTTTTTATGATAATTATTAATTTTTATACCATTTATTTTTAAAATAAAATAAAAATATATAGCCAAAACATATTTTCTACCTTTATGGAGACCTGTATAAAGGATATTCAAGTCCCAAAACAAGTCGGT
>LYUA01000239.1:637376-648179 GCA_002093875.1 Calopteryx splendens | reverse complement strand
TTTTTTTCTATTTAAAGTTTTAAACTTTGTATATATATATATATATATATCTTTACATGTGTGTGTATATATATATATACACACATACACACATATATATTTCAAATTTATGCACGTCCTTTACCTTTTTAATATTCAATGTTTGCTTTTACGGATTTTAGGGTGTTCCTCTCTTGAATAAGGAATGAGATTATATAGGACGATGAAATCCCTTGACAATCTAGTATTTTGTCATAATCTTATGTCGCCCAAGAATTCATTTTTATATATTTATTATTTTTTTAAACAATTTTAACTTCATAATCCACATCCTATCCTTTGCACAAATCCTTTCTTTCAAATCGACAACCCACACTCCGTTCACATCCTGCCATCAATCGAGTGTTTATCCCTCCCTTTTACTCCTTCCTGTCATACACCTACTGGGCTGGAGGCGAGGTAGAATGGAACTTTGCCTTTTCCTGGAAAAATTACCTACAGATACGAAGGCATTGCCCAGGTTTATGGATTCTGGGAACTGAAACAAATAGCATATTGGGGAAAGAAAATTACCTCTTTCATGTGCGGCCATGTTCTTTTACTTAAGATTTCTTGTGGAAGATAATTTCGGAATACCGATCGCTCTTTCTCAGCGTATTATTTTGACGAAAAATTTAGATTTAACGGTCCCATAAGTTACGTTTTTTTTCGCCGTGAATTATGCCATAAAAGGTATTGAGATACTTATACCTTGATACTTATTTTGTTTTCACTTTGTTATATTTTCTTTTCTTTATTTTTTGTCCATAACCACACACTAATGAGATGATTGCCATTCACGGAAGAAAGGGCTATGAAATGCAGTCGAATCGTGAGCCACTCTCAGGTTATGTTATAAATAAATATATTGATATTTTTTATCCTTGGGATTTTTTGCATTTAATTCCACGTAGTTGCGAAATAAAACTTAACTTATGTTTTGAGAATAGCGGATTGCAATACAAAGAATAATTTTACCTAAAAAAAATAGTAATTTCTACTTTCTATCTGGAGCTTTTATGCTTTCGTTTTTAATTCTACTATGATCCTGCGTGTCGTCACAAGTATGTCGATATGCTCCTTTTTCAATTAAAATTATTTATATTCTTGCGTTTAGCAAGGCAGTACTTACATTTGACTAGAAAATGTCAATATTAATTAGTCCTCGTGTATTGGCTATTCTTAGATATTTAAATAACATTGGTTAGACTGGAATTTGGGTACGAATAGATAGGTAGGTCTTATCCGTTTCATCTAAGGGAGACTAGTTTTGGTAGCGAAACTCCGTGGCACTAAATGTTCTTCCGTCTCCTGTTTCATTCTTCCTGGAGTGCAATGTTGAAGACGTTCATGGGAAGGCCTTGCTCAGAAAATGCGGTTCTCCATTTCTTTTACTCTTTAATGTGCCCAATGTTTTCTGGCAACTTTTTTTTACTCTTTCATTCCTAGTATAAGGAGAGTGGTCGGAGGAAACGTAAATGGCATGCCTCTCGTTTATTTTTATATGAGCAGTTCCCGATGTCTTTGGGAATTCTCAATGGGCTCACGTAAAGCACGTGCCTGGGTAGATGCACGCTCACTTCCCTCCTGCCCCCTTCTCCGTGAGTTGCACGCCAAGTCCTTAACGAGTCACGCCATGTGACGAAGGAAACGCTCATGGCTCTCCATTTCCCTCCTTCAGTCCTGCCTGCCCCCCGAGTCTCCCTCACCGCCCTGATTCCTCGGTCATCTCTCCCTCTCTCCTCTCTTCCTTTTCCTTGGAACGGTTTTCAAAGTACACGAAACCAATATGATGGGTTTCATTGCCGGAGAAGCTCTATAAGTTAGTAGAAAAAAGATCGATGAAGGGACCAAACTGCCCTCGGAATGGCTTGAAAACGACGACGTATTGTTAGATTTAATGGTAAATTACAAGAACTACGATTTTCAAAGTAATAAATGTTATCCTAAAGTACTTGCTGTAGCAAAAAAAGATTTCTTTTCCTCTTCTGGCCAGCTGAGAATTTTCCTTGTAATGTATTCGTAAATAAAATAGAGATTGACGAACATTTATTTTTGATTAAGGGTTTGTCGTTAAACATTTCATTGCCGTATTTAACTTAGTTTCTGTCTTTCTAAGTCCGCTTGTGCCCATGAAATAATGTAGTTTCTTAGGCGTTATGTAATGTAGAATTCCATTCCCATAATATTAGCTACACAATAAATTCCAAATAACACCTGTAAAACCAGTCATTGTTCGTGAAAGTGGGGCAGTGTTCAATTTAAAACTCATTAAAACGTTTTCATTTTGGCTTTTTAACTCAAAAGAGCAAAATAATAAGTTATATTCATCCAGATTTCTAATGTAACACGAATCAATTACTTAAAAATTAAAGTTCATCTTCGAAACAATGATTGATGATTAGTACGAGTATTGCTTTCGATGGAGCTATAACCTTTGAAACAACATATCATACTTATCTTAACGTCAAACATATAACCTACAATCAATAACCAGAAATCAAAATTTTATTTATTTAACAAAACAAAGTTTTAATATTATTTTAGCAAATTCTATCATTCCTAAAAATTAGTTATTCAATGTCGAGAACGAGCTCCTTATTCACACCCGAAAACAGTAAATTTACTCATTTATCAGAATCCTTATAGATGGAATTTTATGGACGGATAAAGTTACAAATTAACAGGTATACAGAAGACAAAAATGCCATATGAAGCGGTATACGCATAAGAAGGACCAGAAGGTTTGGTCACACATTGTGACGCAACGAGTTATTCAAGAACATAACCGAAAGGAAAATAGAAGGAAAACTCCCAAAGGGAAGACCAAGGCATAAATACGCGTGAAAGTAAATAGAGATATAAGAAGGAAGACATTGTGTAGTGAGAGAATTAATATGGAATTGAGAATAATAAAGTCTACCAATCTTTGAATTGGAAGACGGGGGAGGTATAATCAGAGACACTCAGATTGATAGTTTTTCTAGCTTTTGCTGTTTCTCTGTTCCGCAACCCAACAATAACGTTCCTCTTTTTATTTAAAGAAACGAATGGTGGCTTTCCTTTTAGTAACCGTTTCTTTCGGCCCCCCGAAATCACTCTATAAATAAATTTAATCTGCCTCCGGTGGCAAGCGTCGTACTTGTTAAACGATAGAACGCGCGGCGAGGAAACGTCCTATGAGTGAAATAATAAAATGAGAGAAACCCTTATGCAAAATAATTGTTTCGTATGTGTTTTTGTTTCAATTGAAAATTGCATAAAAAATCGAAAAGTAATGTTCAGAGTATGAGATGATTTCAAACTGAGAATATATTTTCTCATTCTTGAATCTGATTATAAAACTCGACAGTATGCATAGTGGATAAAATATCTCTTCCATTTTTACAAAACAGAAAATTTTATGACACTCAATTTCATCAAATCGAAAAAGCCAATTATTTTCCAATATCCTAAAAGCTTTAGAGAAAGTCGTGCCCATTTAATTTGACTGAACTTGAAGACCTTCACGCTGAGAACACAATATACTTCCTGCAGATTGCCTTTTTGCAATTGACTCAGCTAGTCATAGTTTTTCTGTTCTTTTAAGAGGAGCAGAGGGCGCATCCTTTTCACTCCATCAGGCTGTTTGCGTCGCATTCTCAAGAATACCAAGCAATTTCGTTAGGAGTATTAGCAATACTCAAATGTGAAGCAGTGGAAAGGTTTTTTGCGTGAGTCTTATTTTCATCAAATCAGCATTTGATACTTCCAACAGTTTAGTTAGATAGACCCTTAGATAGATGAAATGCTCACGGCTGGATGTGTTTACCACGTACATTATAGATGAGGCCAGTTTCAATTAGGGCAATAAGTATTGTAAGCGGGTACCTCATTATACTCTTGCTACGCAGTACGTCGTCAGCAATCTTAAACATCCAATGACCCTTTTTTGGATTTTTTAATATAATATTTATTGGTTTATTATTTTCTGGATCAAGTTCATCGTCGTTGTAAATCTCTAAGAAAACTAAAAAAAATGATATACCTTCGGTTTATAAGATACAAGTCATTTCCTTTTCAAATCCGCAATATACTGCTTTTCATAGCTCTGCTTTTTTTTGGTGTCGACACAGACATTAGTGGTATTAACCATTTGTTTTTTCTCATTGTTTGAATGGCTGCAAGTCCATTTTTTTTATAAAATCGTATGCAATAGAAAATTACGTGAACCACAAGTCAAATTTCTTCCAGTTCTGTAGATTTGTTGACCCATAAGTTTCAACACGGAGTGTGGATTTCATACAGTTTAAAAGGGATGATATCCTTTTTCTAAGATAAATATCTATGATACTGATGTGTTTTTTTGCGTCACTGCAACTATACTACACTCGCATTTTCATATTTAGGTTGTTTTTTGGTCACATCAACCAAAGATATATACTAGTTAAATGAAGTTCCTACAGGAAAAAACTAATATATACAAAGTACCGTGAAAATTCTTCTAGCAATTTTTGAGAAAACAATTACATACGTACAATTATTGCATGCATTAGAGCGTGTAAACGGATATAAGATAGAACACGAAGTCCCTTATCGCTGGAATGCTTTGATATTTGTAGGAACCAAATTCTCATGGAAAGGTAAAAATTGAGCTTCTTACGGCATTTTTTAGATTAACTTTTAGAAAAAAATTCCTTAGGCCGTAAATGGTTTTTTACCCTACTGTGTAAATGAAAGGAAGGGGAAATTAAAATTGGTCTTCTGATTTTCGGGGAATGTTAATCCTTTGCCAGTGATCAACCACACATTCAAAATAGTGAGACAGAAATTGACCTTACACTATCACAACTATCGTATTCACACTGGAATTTACCGAAATGGTTTACAAGGAATTACGGTCATGTTGCCAGGGACCGAATTCAATAACCCATACACAGTCACTCTGGTTGATCCAAAGTGGTTTACGGGGAGATATTCTCCGTAAACCTTCTTGTGTAAGCTACTTATCTCAATCTTTTAGATTTTTGGGTTCACTTCAAAATAGGAAGGAATTGTATGCACGTTATGTCGTCCATTTTCATATGATTATAGTCTTGCACGAGTATTCGTATGAAAAAAAACCCTTTTGCTAAACGGGGTATTGAACGGTATATCATTATATAACAAATACATAATAAAAGTGTACCTTAAGTCGATATGGATTACATGTCGCGATTGATTAGCTATAAAAGCTAGCGACGACTTTTTTTTAGCTTGTAGGGAAACTAAAGTGTGTCGATTTTTTAGATTTCATGCAATATTTATTATTTTGTGCATTGTGCATTATTATCTACCTCATAGAGTTGAATAACGGTAATACCTATATTCATCAATATCCTTATTCCATACGCTGCCTGTTGCATATTTAAATTTACTCTATTATTCACCATCTTTGACTTATAACATAGAACCCCAGTACCTAATTGTCTTCTTTTTATTTATATTCACAATGTTCTTAGGCATGCAGTGCCAAAGTGCATGCAGCGCTTGAAGTGTGTTCTTACAGTAGCCTTCCTATAGCAAACATAACCCTTGTGCAATTTTCATTGGAAATCTATTACTTCAGAAAATATCATGCGAATGTGTTTTTCATTATAGTATTTTATATTGACGTATCCCTAACATACCACCGTTCATCTCAGTTCACTGCATAGTCGCTTACTTTGCTTATCTCGACCTGTATTGATTAGAAGAGAAGGCAAGAACATAGAGTTTACATGAAATTGGTAAGCGAGTAGTGACGACAAAGGCCGTTGAAAGTGTGAAGGTAAACAGAATGTTGTGGGAAGCTTAGGAGAGAAGAGAGTGAGGAATAGTTTCATTCCGATGATGAATGGCGCGGTTTATGGTGAGTGAAAGGAGTTTGGAGAGAGGAGAACAAACACTCACTCAAAAAAAGTCACTCTCTTTCACATCTGCCTAGAGTGGCTATTTCTGCCAACCACCCTTTCTTTCTCACTCTTTCTCTTTTCTTTCCCGCCGAGTCTCAACAAACTGCCTACACAGCCGCTATCCCACCGCACTCCTTGTCATTTTTCCTCCCATATTCCTTCCTCAGTCAATACCGCCCGTTCGGAAGATAGCGTATGACACGTCCGCGTTGACGAATTTTGTGCAAATATATGAGAAACGTTCGGATATTAATGGAATGGAGCCGAATTAAATACCTATCTATAACCAAGAAGCGGGCGTAAACTGTGGTGTAAAGCTTCACGGAATCTTTTGAACAGCCATTCCTTTGATCTCGTTGGTGTTGTATTAGTGCTATTCTTACTTTGCTGGCCGCTTCTGTTTGTGCTTGAGCGTTAGAGGGATTGTAAAATAAAAACATACAAAAAGTGCGGGTTTCATCTACATAATACCCTGCAAGCCGCCGTAAAGGCGTGTAGTTTATTGCAAAAAGAAGTTCTTATTTAACTATTTTTAAACAAATATTGTTTGAAAAACCGAGGATTTTAATATTTCGATAAAATCTAATGTGAGTAAACAGAAAGTTGCTGAGTTAGTTTTACACAGCTAATGACTTCAATTATTCTAGTGTGTAATATATTTTATTATTACATATGGTGAGATGTGTACGGTGGCTGAGGATAAACGTACGGCTTGAAATTATTTTTTTCCTAATACTATCGGGGTAAAGTTATACAGTTATGAAGTGAGGCGTATTGCGTACTCTTATTTTCTGCTTAAATTTTATCCAGTGATTACCAAAGATTTCTAATTAATTAATTCAGTTTATGATTCTTTTTTTAGGTGAAAATATTTGTTGATATTTGTTTTTTGATAAAAGTAGTCAATAATATTGGTTAATTTGTTGTAATTATTTGAAAAAATATTTTCACTATCAATGAAGTTATCAAAAACGGATATTAAATGGCATTGAGGTCATTGGCTTCAGTATTAAATGGATAACAAATTTTCGTATGACTTTGGATCAAAGTAATTTAATGAGTCTAGCTGCATATATTAATATCGGGAGCAGATGTGTCCGGTAATTGAGCACATTAACAAATTTTAAATTTTCTCGGACCTCCCTTTGATAATCATTTAAGAACGAAAAAATAAAAATAATGCATCGAAGAGTTAATGAAAGGAACGTGTAAAATAGGTACGTGAAAAAAAGTTCAAAGAGACCTTTGCTGCGGAAATAAATAAAATATTAAGGAAAATGTTGAAATTATTCAATTAATGTTATTCATACACTATCTACTTTACACTTAATTTTTTGAGTTACAAATAAAAAAAGATTAAAATAAAAGAGAAGTATCCATTTTGTTCATAATATTCCCCATAAGGTAGGTATATACAGGTGTATGAACAGAAATGGAGTTATTAATAAAAGAGCGTGTAAAGAATAGTGTTTATAAACACTAAATTTATTGATTCTAATGTTTGTAATTAATACCCGGGCCTTTCTGAAAGTTCTTTGAATTAGCTGTATCACTCCTAATTGTTGCTTGTCGTTGGTGGGTGGTGGAATAGTGAAAACTCAGCAGTCGTGAGGGAAACGTCAAGGAAGAGGGGGTCCACATAGAGATCGCGTCGGAAAGGAAAGGCACTCGTGGAAGTCGATTCTGAGGGGGAGGATGCGTATTGGGATATGAGTAGGGAAGTGACAAACAGTTTGAAATGTTCTCAATGCCGTGTTTGTTCATGTAGGGTTAGGAGAAATGAGAAGAAGCGTGAGTGATTGGATTGGTGGAAGGTAGTGAGATAGAGAGTAACCGTGGGAGACGACCCGCTTTGGAGGGAGAACTAGGAGATGCCAGCAGGGGGATGAGAAGGAGAGGGAAAGGGCTAGAGAATCTAAAATAGGGGAAGGTGTGATACGCGAGACGTCAGAGCGATGACCCAGTCCTACCTTCCCTCCCTCCCTCCCTCCCCCTTCAGAAACTCTCCCCTTCACTTCCTGCTCAACTCACTCCCTATTTTCTTTCCGTGTTCTCTTTCGCCCTCCTCCTCCCTTTCCCGCTCAAAGACCCGTCCTCCTCTCTTCTCCGGCACTTCCCGTCCTTTGCCGAATCCATCCATCAACGTCCAAGGAATACATTTGCCATCCAACTTTTTGAACAAATAAACAAGAAGGCGAGTTCATGGGTCCGAGTAAAGCGAGTGAGATTCTAAATCAATCATAAGACGCGCATATCTTTTGATCTGGAAACAATTTACACTCAGGTTTATCGTTTCCGAAAATATTTACTATTTCATCGGGATTAAAGGAATTTCTCTTTGAATGCATCCTCTACATGTAACTTTTTTGACGCTTGTAAATGTGAACATTTTACCACACATAATAACTGGTGCACATTTTGCAGGTTTTGTCCCAAACGAAATAATATTATTATTGATACACCTTTTTTAGGATTAACGAGGTTAATGTTACTAATGAAATGAGCAAAGCTTAAAAATCTATAAATTTGCTTATTTCAGAGATTTATTTGACTCTTTTCTTATTATATATAAAGTCGTAGATGTAATTATTCTAATGACCATTACGTAATTGTTGTTCGGTTGAGCGAGTTATTTAACGAACTAGATGCATAAATGACAATATTAAATATGAAAAATTTATTTTTCTTGACCAAGAATGGTTGAAATAACATTTATTGTCATACATGGTATTTCCTGAGGAATCATTGTTCACCAGAATAAAATTTCAATTGCTGTAAGTGATGGTTATAAAACACACCCAGTGACTAATGTGTACATCATATGTTCATTTGCTCTTGGTAATTTAAAAAAAATATATTTTTCGTTGCACGACGCAGTAGTTTTTCTCGTATCGAGAACATTTAAAGCAAGCTTCCCGTTATGTCTACGTACTTTTTGAAACAAAGGTGTATTGATTTGCATATTTTCCAGCTACGTGCCCTGTAATGCATCACATCTATTCTCCATTAGGAAATTAAATAATGTGTGCTTTTACATCGTTTTATGCAGGAGGAATATACTAAGCCGATGCAAACACGGTTTGATTAAAAGAAAAAACATATCTCGTGATGACACAGGCTATCTTAGTATTTTAAAAGTAAAAGTCATGCAAATACAGTAGTGTTACAGCCTTCGCCATTATCCTTCACAACGAAATGATAAAGGAAACTTGATGGCAAAGATAACATTGTGATTTACTGGAAGAGGATGTTCTTATCTCACTGAAACGACTGGTGGTATGTGGTAAAAAGAGATAAGCAACATACTGTGTTTCACAACAAAGTATGTTAATTTTCATACTCCTCCTAATATAAGTTGTCGTTATACGTTCACTCGCATTAGCTGCTGGCGACAGAGTAACATAAAGTGAGAAAAATATCACATAATTATGTAATATTCTTTCACGATGTAGGAATTGGTTACAAGGGATAGTAAAGAATTTAATTCTCTTCATCTAAAGAAATAAATTGTAATTAATTGTTGGATTAAAATAAATGGGAAACAAAATAATTTCCTTAAAAGAAATGAGTTAGAATTAACGAACTCAAATCAGATAAGTACTTAGTATGCATGACTTCGATGTGTAACCTTTCACGTTGCCAACGCACAGGATAAAATGTGGGGTAAATCAAAACCACTAATTAATAAGACATTTCTAAAGAAAATTTAATAACAAAATAATAGAATAGGTGATGCTTCACCTTCATTAAGTGGAAATTAGTGAGTGCAAAAAGTGCCTTTGAGTTACCCTAAGAAATTAAAATAATAATTGAATTTGATATAGTCCAAAGAGCTCCATTAGGTTTGTGAAAAATTTTTGCAAGTAGGAAATGATACGAGGCTGGACTGGAGAAACTAGGATCAAAGAAGTAATTGAAATGAATACTTTAGCATGATACAAGTTTTTTTAGTTTACACCCTCATATGCCCGGAGATGGTCCAATTAGCGCCGCTGACCTTGTGAAGTTCACTGGCTACAGAATTGCAAGTACATCGGACTTTGCTTGGGGAAAATATACGTAATATATGCAAGGCAACCCTGAAAGCGAATAGTGAGGATAACGGTGAGGAGAAGGGAAAAATATATAATTTTTCTTGTTAGTTAGACCGCGCATAGAATATGCTGCGAGCATATGAGCGAGCATACCCCTCAAAAAATATTAATTAAGCAACTAAAAAAGTACAGATTAAAACCATTTAGTATGTTATATACTGTAACGGGAGAACCCTGAGAGCTAGGCAATTAATACGCGAGTTGGGATTGGAATCACCAGGGAATCGAAGGCTCGTTACAGTAGTTGTAACTTATTATATAGATACCGATCGTTCGATTTTAAATGAAACCTAGAAGAAGTGACGCAACCCCCACACTACATAGTCAAGTTTTACAATGGCTATAAAATTAGAGATAGAGCCTGTCGGAGCGATAGATCCAAAACTTCGTTTTTCTCTCGTACGATCCACGACTACAAAAGGAGGAGAGGAAAACGTTTGCATTAACATTCCATTCCCACATTTACCTTTTCTACTAATTTGTAACCTTCCATTTAGTAGGTTAGTATTAGTGGAGATATACTGTTCTTAAAAGCTACTTAAAGTGAATTGTGTTAATTGTGCGAAAGTACCAATAGGTATAGTTTTCTCTCATGTACGTAAGCTTCAATAGTCAGTTTATTTCATTGTTATGAAACGCCCTCGATTTTACGAGCATATAAAATTCCTACTTTTTTGTCGGACTAAAATATTCAAGATTACCAGAAATAAATGCTTTCAACTTCCCTCTATTTATATATATATATATATATATATATATATATATATATATATGTGTGT